>CM045044.1:0-35000 GCA_024542945.1 allo-octoploid hybrid of Carassius auratus x Cyprinus carpio
TGAACAGAAGCAGTGCACTGTGAAGCAGAAGATCTCAGCAGCAGAGATCTGTCCAGACGCATGAGTGTGTTCGAGCCTCAGGGCCGTGCACTGACTCTCTGTCTCACGCGTGTTTACTCAGCCATGAAGTCAAACACTTGTCTGCGCTGCACGGAGAACAGTTTGAGGACAGGATGAAATCAAAACTGACAGTGTTTACTGACAGTGACAGTCACATTATGAAAGTAAAATGGGTTGCGATCGCTGCTGGGTCATTCTGTGTCGAATCAAGCGAAGTTCAGAAACGTCCCCTGCTAAAATTTTTGAATCTATATGTATTTTTTTTTTGGAAAGAAAAAAAATAATATGATGAAAGCCAAAGTATTAAATGCCATTGATTAATATTTACTGTAGAGGATGGTCAAAATGTTGATTTTCACCTGAGATTTACAGCCAAATTACCGGAGGGTAAACATGACTATAGAAAAATTGCAGCATCATTATGCTATTTTTACACAGAGGTTGTTAGGTCTATAAATTTGTTGACGTTAGAAATCTTTGTGGCATTATATGCTAAAGGTAAAACGTGGTAACAAGCACTTTTCTTCCAAAAAAGCAGTCCCCCCCCCCCTTCAACGTTTGCATGCCTGTAGCTCAAGAATTATTACAGATATCTAAATATCCTTTCAAATTTTAGTTCTTAACAAATTTTTCTTTTGGTGTCTTCATTTTTAAGGCCAAACATGATTCAGTTTCAGAGATACGGGGATCTCACTGTGGCTCAGGGAGTGAATTGTTAAATTGTGCACGTTTTCAGTGGTCAAAAACCAAGTGTGTGTCACTTTGCACACAACTTATGCTTATTTCTTTTAAAAAAGGAATGTCTGAAGAACAAATAATGTTGAAACTAGAAATGTGTCTTGTGTCCATCAGAACATGCCTATCCGAGTGGCAAAAAATTATTTTTGTGAAGTTTGCACGCCTCTAACTCAAGAAGTATGAAAGGTATCTCAATATAATTTCACATTAAACTTTACGTTTGCTATCCTCAGTTTTAGGTCCCTATATGGTTCAATCCTATAGAAATGGGGATCTCAATGCAACTCCATGTGCAAATTGTCGTTTTGATCCCCTTCTACAAAATAGTGGATCACTCCGTAAAAATACATCCATGATATTTCATATTTTGGATTTCATCTTTATTTATGTATTTCTTTCACCAGAAAAAAATATCAAAATCAACATTTTTAGCCGGGGACCTCTGGTAGAGTCGACACAGAATGACGCTGTAGCATGCTGAGCTTGAGTTTACTGCACTCTTATTATGATAGGTGCTCAAATTGTGGGCCTGAAGGTGTATTTCTGCATGTTGAACTCACTGTGGCCTCAGATGTGAAAGGCACACACACACATGAATCACTAAGTTGTTTTGGTTTTTCTGAGCGTCTCTGGAGGTTCTTCTGCTGCTGACGGGAGATTTTAATACCCCTGAGTCACTGGCTGGCACATGTACACTTCATCATGAGCTTGAGCTCCGGTGTGACTGGGGATTATTTTCTTCAGGAGACTGCGTGCTGTTTGTCTGGTCTGGAATGTTCTTGTGTTTGTGTAGGAATAGTTTTATAGACTCTATTGCATGAGCTCTGTTGCTCTTCTGGTTATTGATTAACCTTTGTGCCAATTGCTTTATTATGAAATTTTGTTCTGTGAAGCAACACACTTTGTTCCCTTAGATTAGCGATTTTTGTAATATACTTTTCACATTGTTAATGAGAATTGATGTGTAATAAATGATACTAAAGTAGGCTTTTAAGAGGGTTTCATGGGATTCAACCCTTTTTAAAAAAACTATATATAATTAGATATATAAATACTCAATAATTTGAGTATTCTGATCATAATGTGATGTGTTTTGTAACTGTGTATGTACAACTTGTACGTTCAACAAAGACATGAATGTTTCTTTTTCTTTTATTGTTATAAACTAAAATATTAGTTGGATTGATTTTATGCAAGCTCTTTAAATTCATTAATTTATTTAAAATGCAAAAATGTGTAAGGCATCACCCAAGCCTTTCTTGAATTAACGTTCTTTAGGATAGAATTACAATAAAATGAAAAGATGTCATGAAAGACTTCATTTTTTGGTAAAATATATTCCCTTTTACAAGGAAATATAGTCTGTTTTATCTACTTTGTAGAAGTACACAAAATCTGTCCTTCTCTAATGATGTAATTTCCTGTTTTCAGGCATGGTGCAGAAGTTGGACCAGAAGCTTCCGGTTGCCAACGAGTACCTGCTGTTGTCCGGCGGGGTCCGGGAAGGCGTGATAGACATGGATCTGGATGAGTTGACGGTGTACGCGCGGGGAGCTGATTACGACATGGACTTCACGTTACTGGTTCCTGCGCTCAAACTCCACGACCGAAACCAGCCGGTCACGCTAGATATGCGTCACTCGGCGCTCTGCCACTCCTGGCTCAGCCTGCGTCTGTTCGACGAGGGAACCATCAACAAGTGGAAGGACTGTTGCACTGTTGTAGACCATGTTAACGGTGCCACCAATTACTTTTTCTCACCCACGCTGGTGGCCGACTGGTTCTACGAATCCATTAGCATGGTTCTGGCAGAGATTCAGAAGAAGCCGCAGCGCGGCGTCCCGCGGGTTGAGAAGGTCGAGCGCAATGCAACCGTCATCTCCATCATTTTGGGCGTCGGAGGCAGTCGGATGCTGTACGATGTGGTTCCAGTAGTGTCGTTCAAAGGCTGGCCAGCGGTCGCCCAAAGCTGGCTAATGGAGAACCATTTTTGGGACGGGAAAATCACGGAGGAGGAAGTGATTAGCGGGTTTTATTTGCTGCCTGCGTGCTCTTCTACAGGCCAGAAGGAAAACGAATGGCGCTTGTCGTTTGCACGCAGCGAGGTGCAGCTGAAGAAGTGCATCTCTGCGAGTCTCATGCAGGCGTACCAGGCTTGTAAAGCTCTGATTATTAAGCTTCTCTCTCGACCCAAAGCCATCAGTCCGTATCACCTGCGCTCGC
Organism: allo-octoploid hybrid of Carassius auratus x Cyprinus carpio; assembly: GCA_024542945.1. NCBI lineage: Eukaryota > Metazoa > Chordata > Actinopteri > Cypriniformes > allo-octoploid hybrid of Carassius auratus x Cyprinus carpio. The sequence continues at coordinate 3,022 of CM045044.1, forward strand.
TCATGCTTTGGGCCTGCGACCGCCTGCCGCATACGTACTTGGGGCAGGAAGATTACGCGGCACACTTTTTGCTCGGGTTGATTGACGACTTGCAGCACTGCTTGGTGAATAAGACCTGCCCGAATTACTTTATCCCACAATGCAACATGCTAGAGCATCTCAGCGACGATGCGGCCATGCTGCATGCACGCAAGTTGTCGTCCGTTCGTTCCGACCCAGCGGAACACTTGCGGAGCGCGATCGAACACGCAAAAGCCGCGTCACGACTCACGCTTGAGCTCCAGTGGCGTGGAGGAAGCTCAAACCTGTCATCTCCACTGTCCGACACAGGAGCCGATCAGCAACCGGACGACCGGCTCGCGAAGAAACTCCAGCAGCTGGTCACAGAGAATCCTGGGAAGTCCATCTCAGTCTTCATCAACCCAGACGACGTCACGCGACCTCACTTTCGCATTGATGACAAATTCTTTTAAAGCCACGCCTATTGATCTGACTGGGAACAAGCTCACTTTTGCATCAATGATACATTTTTTTGAAGCCACGCCCACTGATCTGATTGGGTGCTGGTTGCAGACGACCTCATGCAACCTTAATTTTGCATTGATAATTTTTTTTTCTCAAACAACGCTCCTTGATTTGATTGAGTGCTTACTGGGGTTGAGCTCACTTTTGCATTGATGACATTCTTTTGAAGCCACACCCCTGATCTGATTGGGTGCTTACTGCAGATGGTGTCACATGACCTCACATTTGCATCAATGATAAAGTCTTCTGAAACCATGCCCATTGATCTGATTGGGAGCTGACGACCTCAGTATAGCATTAATGATCAATTCTTCTCAAGCCACGCCCCTAATCTGATTGGGCGCTGACTGCAGAAGACCTCACTTTCACATTGATGACACATTCTTCTGAAGCCACGCCCCCTGATATGATTGGGCGCTGTTTTATTTTGTTTTTCTTTCTGTTTTTAATGAGTCCCAGAAGCAGGAAGCCGTGTGTTTTGCACAGCGCCAGAGATGTTAAACACTTCAGGCTCTGAATATGATGTTAAAAATGGACATGATCCTGTTTCACTGCTGCCAGTTTGAAGTCGTGTTCACATATCTGTTCCTCCCCATTATGGACGCCCAGCTTTTACGGGAAGGATAGAGAGAGAGCAGGAGATTTATGGAAGGATGTGGGGGGAGGACGGTCTGTGCATGGCTCGTGTGGAAAACAGGAAGCCCATAACTCCACTCAGAAGTGCAATTAGACAAAATGTGTTTATACGCTTTACTTGTAAGTAACTGTAACATGATACTGTAAACACGCTATTTTAGACACCATCGTCTCACAGTCACACTCACAGAAGAACTTTATTCTCACAAACTGCACATTAAGACTCCAAAAATACACACAAACACACTCCCTGTGATGATGGATGTTTGTTTCTTTTGTTTCTTGTTTGTCTCTTGGGGTGAATCTCATGAAACCAATTCCGTGTAACATTTTATCCCCCCCCCCCAAAAAAATGTATAATCATATTTTGCATTAAGATTTTAAACACATTTTAACCCTAAATTGATTTTTTTTTTGTTTAGTTTAGTTTAGCTTTAGTTTAGCCTAAATTAAAGATAATACATCAAATAATACTGCAGTTTAAGTTTTTTGTTTTTTTGCATTGCATTGCATTAATTAGAATTGCAAGGGAAAATGTGCTTGATTCTATAGGCTTTTAGATTGCTTTCATGAGATTCACTCCTTGAAAAAAAATCTTAACAGAAAATGTATTTGTCTGTGTTTTTATATATATATACTGTATGCTGCTAAACATGATAGGTGCATTGGATAATTTGTTTTTGTAATAATTTTGAGTATTTTGATCATTATGTGATGTGCTCTGTAACTGCTGTAATTCACCTGCCCACTTTTCCCAGTTTGACCAATCAGCCTCAGCCAATCATGTGATCTCTGCATGTGATTGGTGGGAGGGACGGATCAGAACAGACCAAACATGAATCGTCAAGCTCTACAGGGACCAATCGTAATGCCTTATCACAGAAATCAACCAATGGGGTGTTTTTATTCCGATTAAGTGGATCCTAAAGACTCTTTTACAGCCCCAACTTGTATTTCTTTTTATATCTGAATCAGGACATATCAGAACTAAACAGAACGTGTTGATTTATTTTAACTGTCGTCATTATGCTAATGTCCACGAGAATTGTGTGTACATGTTATTCTTATGCTTGATAAATATCTAACATGCCAGTGGGCTTATAGACACCTCAGCAAAATAACAAAATAACATATCTGCTCTGGATCAGTGTTGCATTGCATTTTAAACTTGTGTTTGGTAAATAAAGCTGTACAGAAACGCAAAAGTGTAAGCCTTTGATTATTCTGTTTCGCAACTCCAAAATGTTTATTTATTCATTTTTTTCAGTATACAAATACAAATTCACTTCCTACATTAGAGATTCAAAAGTTTTCGTTTTTGAATGTTTCTGGAAGAAGTCTATTCTGTTCATTTATTTGACCAAAACTGTAAATACAGCAATATTGTGAAATATTATTACAATTTAAAATAGCAAATTTCTATGTAAATATATAAAATGTAATTTATTCTTGTGATCTGCAGCTGAATTTCCAGCATCATTACTCCAGTCTTCAGTGTCACATGATCTTCAGAAATCATTCTAATATGCTGATTTGCTGCTCAAGAAACATCTCTGATTATTATCAATGTTGAAAACAGTTGTGCTGCACAATATTATTATGGAAACTGTGATGCATTTTATTTTTCAGGATTCACCGATGAATAGAAAGTTTTTTTGAAATAGAAATATTTTGTGGCATTACAATGCTCATTACTGTCACTTTTGATCAATTTAATGCATCCTTGCTTAATAAAAGAATTAATTTCTCGCAAAAAAAAAAAAAAAAAAAATTGTGAGATTAACAGACTTCAATATCAACTGATTTAGTTCCTTTCTTTAACTCATTATGTAATCAGTCTGCCAGAAGCTGCTGTATTTATGCACAAAATTGGATTGCAAGTATGACATCAGTGTTGCATGCAACCATCTGAAGCATTTAACCTCCTGTTATTTGAACAGTTATATGAGCAATCGCAGTGTTTGATTCCAACTGATTCAAAATATACCGCTATATTACTGCTTCTCCAGCAACTCGTGTAGTTAGAGAGCATCGTCAGGGATCATAACCCACACACTGTCAGCGAAATGCTCTTTTACTTCTGCATTAAAAGCACTGACGCTGCTGTAGAAGAAACATTTGGATGGAGTTCTTCCTCCAGAAGCTCAGCTCAGCTAAAGTGCTGGGACAGAGAATTACAGATGTGTGTTAGAAAGGTAAATGCTGAGAAGTTTATCAGTACAACAGAATGCCTCTTTGTAAAGTACGGCTCAGGATGATGTGTGTGTGTGTGTGTGTGTGTAAATGCTGAGAGCTGTTGTTATATCTTGCTGACCTGACAAAGGTGGAGTTTGAAAGTCTTTTGCGCACATTTAGGTGTGACACACCTGCTTATTCAGTTTTGCTTAAGCAGCTGAATACCAAAATAATCCAGTGCAGTTTTATATATGAATGTGAGTTTGAGTGGGCCATGCCAGGTTATTTTTGTTTCCTGCTGTCTCAGCACTTGTCTGCCCACCTGCGACTTACCCATCATTGTGTGTGTGTGTGTGTGTGTGTGTGAGAGAGAGAGAGAGAGAGAAAGAGAGAGGATTTCAGTTTGTTGACACAAAGATTTTTAACATAAGAGCAGTGCGGTCATTTGTAACTTTTGCATCCATATGGAGAAAAATAAAAATAAAAAATATATATTTTTAAATATATTTCAAAATATATTTTTAGATTTATTTTTGGGCATTTTTGTTTAATTTAAAAAAATATATTTTTTTTAATAATTTTTAAAAGCATTTAAAATTTATTTTGTCCTCCATATATTTTCAATCCAAGAAAATACATTCACATTTGAAGAAAAATGTTTTTCATTATTAAAAGAAATAAACATTATTAAATCATCCATCCACATTTGCATTTAGCCAAAATAGACTACTGATTGGAAATTAATTTCTAGTCTTACAGTATGTTCTTCATGCAACCATTAATGCCAATAATTTCTATTTTTGTTGGCAGTAGTGACTAAAACCAATTTACCATAGTGTTACTCTCATTTTACTGTAAAATAAAAAAGTAAAATTGTAATAAATAAATAAAATAAATAAACAAAAAAAATAAATAAATCCCATTTTATATTGGATCACGATAACATGGAAATATCATACTATTTTGAACCTTATGATATGGTTGTATTTGCAGATCTGATTAAATGGCAAAGGCTTATACTAAACATGGAAATCATCAATTATAATCATTTTTTTTTAAAGTCTCTAAAAATCTAATTTTACAAATTTGCATTTACCAGCATCTGAGAAATTGAACTATTTTAACCCTGTAGGCTGTTTTTATGGACTTTTATTATTTTTTTTAGTATTTTTAAGCTTTATTTGCTTATTTGTTATATTGGTGTTTTATTAGTAAATATTTATTAGGATATATATTTTATAATATGCCTACATTTTTTAAATAGCAAACATAAACGTAAAAGTAAATAGATATAAGCTATATGCATACTTTTGCAGTATATAATAATAATAATAATAATAATAATAATAATAATAATAATAATAATAATAATAATAATAATAATAATGTATTTGATGCTACTTGAAGTTATATTTTATTATTATGTAAATTTTAATCTTTATTATCCATTCTCATGGAAAATATGTCAACAGTGGGGCAGTGGGGCATAGGATCTCTTAAAATATTTTTAATTGCTCTATATTAATTAATAGATTATTAATATTAATACAGGGAGTAGCCTATTCCGTGAGAATACAATCTGACATCGTTTGTATCATTTGGTGAAGTTGATGCGTCACATGACACCTGCGCCGACGTCACGCCCGTGTGAGCTGCGGCAGCTCCCGTTAACGGCGCGCGGAACGAGCCCCGGTCAGACACACACTCGCGCGCTGCAGCATCAACAACACACACCACGCCCGTGATTCGGCCGCCGCCTCAGCACCGGACAGCGCGTGAAGTGATCGACAGCTGCTCTCACGTGAGAGTCGCGCCCCGCGCGAGCCAGGAACCGACGCAGCGAACAACGTGTCTTCATCATCGGCATCTTCATCCTCCGTGACCGACAGCAGCGCGACGGGAGATGGAGAGCAAAGACAAGAGCGCCGGTGAGCGACTCTCGGCATTTCACGGACAGGGCTCTGTGTGCGCGTGTGTACATGAGTGTAAGTGTGTGTGTGTGTGTGTGTGTGTGTGTACACTGCGGTATCAGGTCTGCTGTCCTGACGGGGTTTTGGGTGGTGTGTGTGTGTGTTCATATGTGATGCTCATCAGATGTCAGGTGTGTGTGTGTGTGTGTGTGTTGTTCATCTGCAGATCTTGTGTTAAAACATCCTGATGCAGCAGAAATGCCTCGCCAATGGGGTTCGTCCAGCGAAGGGTGGACTTCCTCCACACATCACATCCATCACAGTCCTGGGCGTGTGTGTGTGTGTGTGTGTGTGTGTGTGTGGGGCAGCGAGCTGTCATACATGGAGTTTCTTCACATGTCGAGACACCTGTCTTCATCATACAACATGATTTCATGAGCGTTTTGGGTGTAGCTGTGATCGTTTTCATCTGTTAACATCAGTTTCTTGATTTCAGCAGAAGTACAGATGGCATGTGATGATGTTCTTCCATGCAGTTATCAACATTCAGGACGGCTCGCGCTTTCACTTCACTGCACCTGAGCGTTCAGAGAAGATATATGGAGTGTGTAGGAAAATTTCAGATGTGGCCTATGGCATTGCATTACTCTCTCAGTCTAGTTACTGCACCTGAGTGTGTTGCAGTGTTTAAATTATAGCCCAGTATCCAGAACTAATAAATGGATTTGGGTCAGTCTGAATCTGATATATGTAGCTGTTCGTATGTGCGGTCAATACAGCGGCCCCAAAACCCATATAGACTCTCAAAAAAGCTTCTTTATTGGCGTCTGTGGTTCTGTGAGGAGCCTTTGGAAATTTGCATTGCACAGAAGGCTCTTTATAGTGGAAGAAGGTTCTTCGATTCTAAGAACTGTTCTTTGAAAGGTTCTTTGGGGAAACAAAATGGTTGTTGCATGCTAAAAAATATTTGTTGGTCATGCATGCTGAATATTCTCTCAACTTTTTGCATTGGCTTTTCAAATCAATAAATTGCTGTGGCATTGATTTTAAGCGAATGTACAAAGCAATTCATACAAGTGCATGAACACAAGTTTGTTTTCAAGAGTTGTTGCTTATTTTTTAACACGAAGCAAGCTAAACAGGCTCTTTATAGGCATTGATGGTTCCATGAAGAACCTTTATCATCCGTGGGAGCTTACCGTTGCATGAAGAAGGCTCTTTATAGTGGAAAAATGTTCTTCACCAAGGAAGCAATGGTTCTCCTACGAACTGTTTAATTGAAGCTTCTTTGTGGAGCCCAAAATGGTTCTTACACTCTTAAAACTGCAAGTCACACTCAAAAATGCTTGAATGTCTAGGGCAGGCTATAATTAGATGCAAAATATCAAATGTGCAACCAAATGCTGCAGGATCTTTTCTCAGAGCTATTTTTTTGCATTGACTTTTTCAGAATAATTAATTGGCATGGCAGTGTTTTTAGATGCATGAAACATAAGTGCATGAACATAAGTTTGTTTCACTTTATGTTTTTAATGTTCAGGCTAACTACACTTTTAAAATCAGATTCTTTATTTGCATTGATGGTTCCGTGGAGAAACTTTAACATCTAGAAGCTTTCCATTTCACAAAAGGTTCTTTATAATAGAAAAATGTTCTTCAAAAAGTTTTTCACTGGTTCTTGTTAGAACTGATCACTTTAAGGTTTGTGGTGGAACCCAAAATGGTTTTTACACTCTTAAAATTGCAAGTCACACTCAAAAATGCTTGAATGTCTATAATTAGATCCGAAATATCAAGCATTCAAACAAATGCTGCAGCTTTCACCCAGAACTATCTTTTTGCATTTACTTTGTTAGTTAGTTGTCAGTGATTTATAGTGTACAGTCAGTATGTATTATCAGTTATGACTAGAACATGAAAGTATGTGAACCATTTTAGGTTCCCCAAAGAACCTTGAAGTGATCAGCTCTTAAAAGAAACATTTTTATAACATTGAAGATGTTTGAATAATCTGAAGAAACCTTTTCCACTATAAAAACCTTTTGTGAAATGGAAAGATTCTATGGATGTTAAAGGTAGTTCATGGACAAAAGGCTTTTTATAGTAGAAAACAATCTTCTTCACACAAGAAAAAATGGCTTTTTTTAAGAATGTTCACCAAATATGGTTCTTCCATTGCATTGCATGAATCACATTTACTATGAAACATTTTTAAAGAAACTTTAAAGTGTACAAATACCTTGTCGGTATCTATAACACAAGCATATACCCTTAACAGTGCACTGAGAGGGAAGGTCGGATGGCGATTGTATATGTTGATCTGTGTGTTTGTAAACTGATAGTTAGTCGGGTGATACTCGACTCAGCGTCATTTTAAGGTCAGAGGGTAAATGTTATATTTAGACTTGATAAATAAAGTCTGGTCCACATCACAGCTTGTTCTAGCCAAAAACGCCTACTTAGACAGGAAGAGTTCCCAGACTGCTGCAACCAGCATCACCACATGAAATCTGATGTTTGATGCACTTAGTAGTAACTAAGCTAGATATCCGCTATGTCAGACAAACAAAAATACTCTGGTTGGTCACTTTACATGTGTGTTCTTGATCCAAATAAGCTCCGAAGTGGACCAGAATTTATTTATTGTCAGAAACGTGGCTAAGCAAGACAAAAGATGGGTATGTACAGGGTAACGTGTGCTGCTGTTAATTCGAGTCACTTTTGATCAGTTTAATGCATCCTTTAATGAATAAAGGTATGGATTTCTCTAAAAAATATATGGTTTTGAATGGTAGTGTATGTAAGAGATGGCTCATTTTAGACAGTGTTGGTGTTGTACAGTAGTGAGGTGTGTCTGGGTGTTTGTCATGGTGTGTTTGCATGATTCTAGCAGCAGGTGGCGGTATACAGAGAGAGAGAGAGAGAGAGAGAGAGAGAGAGAGAGAGAGCCTCCATCACAGTGATTTACTGCTGCAGGGACACACGCAGTAAAAAAACTACAGTAAAAATCTAATTATTAATTCACAGAAACACATCCGTATAGTTGTTTTTTATTTTCCTGCCGTTAATGAAATCATTGATGTGTGTGTGTTTGTGTGTGTGTGTGTGTGTGTGTGTGTGTTGGGGCCTCCTGACCTTGGATAGATGGAAGTGTGTTTAGTTTAGGCCTGTCCACTTCACATGACCAATGTCACCTTTGACCTGTCGCTCACTCTCTCTCTTTCTCTCTCTCTCACACATCTCTCTATTGTTCTGATATTGTCCTTTCTCTGTAACTTATTACAAATTAATACTAGCATTGCAATATCACTTTTTATCAGTAGTGGCCTTGTGCTAAAATCACTCATTCATTTGCCAACTCATATTTGATTCATTTGTGCACATAAATATGTATTGCATTCCACTGCATATTGCATGCCACAATATTCCTGGGAAAACGTGCTTGATTGCAGTAATCGGATCAGTTTCTGTGGTTCAGTCTGCTGTCTGATGTGTGACTGTCAGTCGGATTGACGAAATCTGCAGTGTAAACTGTGTCAAGTTGCTTCATCTGATCTGCTGACATTCAAACAAGCCGATGCATCATTTAAACCCTTCAATAGATGAAATGGTACTTGTGTGAGAGAAAACCTCGGTTCCTATTTGGAATGCAATAATGAGAAATGTTGAAATGGCTCATTTATTCGTTTTTCCGTTTAGTTTAACAAACGGAAAATTAGATTTTGGCTTGATTTCTCATTTTTCGTTTGGGGTTTACAAATCAGTTTATGGCTTCAATATTTCCTTTCGCACTTGTGGGCGGCGCTGAAATGCTCCTTTCATCTGATTGGTCGAATTTCTCCGCCTGCGGCACTATAATGTCTGAAACCACCACTCACTGTTAATTAGCGTAATATTTGAATCAGATGTTGCTGTGCACATAATTCGTGCTGCTGCGACTTGCAAGTGACCCCTTTAAATTATTTCTAGGTTATAGTATTGTATGATTATTGTCCCATTGATAAATACAGAGCAAATAGTTCCGTCTCTTTGGATAAAAGTGAAGTGGAAATAAAAATCAATAATAGACTGAACAGTTCCATGATAAATAATATGTCTGTAACATTTACCATTCTTGTCTTTTAAGTCAAAAGGCACTAGCTAGGTGTGTGTGACATGAATAAATAATTGTGAAAATTAATAAAGGTAAATTTATGAAATAAATTAGAAATAAAGTTTAAATTTATTGAATGTAAGCATGTGTAGCTAACTCAGTTCAAATGAAAAGAATGAGATAGAAAAGAGAGAAGGTAGAATCAGTGAACGCATCTTAATACTGACAAAAATGAACAGGGTTTAGGGCAAATAAAATCCCTATTTTTCATGCCTTAGAATTTTATTAGTTTTATTACATACTAAATTGGTTGATGTTTCTCTTCTTAGTCTTAATCTTTGTTTTATATTTATAAACATTAATTTCAACATTATTATTATTTATTATGAGAGTAATTGACTCTTACTAGAACATTAATGTTTCACCAAATTCAGCTTTACTTACTGACGTACACCTCTGCATGCAGACACCCTGATTCAATCCTGACACCATGCAACATCTGATTCAAATATTACGCTAATTAACAATGAGTGGTGGTTTCAGATATTATAGTGCCGCAGGCAGAGAAATTCAACCAATCAGATGAAAGGAGCGGAAAAACGAATAAACGAGCCATTTCCCCATTTCTCGTTATTGCATTCCAAATAGGAAATGAAATGATCAAAACGTACACGCACCAACCTCACATCTCTTCCATGGTAAACTGAGATGTGCAGAAAGACGTTTTATTGGTTGCTTTATCACAAGTAGATTGGTCAGAAATCCTCAGTATATTAAACATCAGATATGTTCTGATTGGCTGTGATTGTCACAGTGGAGAGAAAAACTAGCTTACTCTCTTTACAAAGCTGGTTATCACACTGTGTTGCTGTAAACCAGTCCTGTAGTGTTGGGTTACAGCCGTGTGTCCCAGAATGATCCTGCTTGTGTGTTTGTGTAATATTCCTGAAGAAAGCACGGCTGCATGCAGGTCTCGTTCTTCTGAGGGCCGTCGAGATGAATGGGAATGATGGAGAACTCCACAATGTAAAAACAGAATTACTGAGATCTTAAAAATTCAATGCAGCTTGATGAATTCAACATGACATTCGTTCTGATCTCAGATATCTTTGTTTTGTCAAATTAATGCGCCTTCAGAAACAAATATAGCATGGAGTCCTATAAAACTACATTATTCATTATTATTTAATTTTTATATTTCATATTTCATTCAATGTGTTGCTCGCTGTTCTTTGTAATTGTTGAACTGGAATTTACTAACAATTTCTGAGTGATTTTTTTACATATATGTATATATGTAAATCTATATATGTAATGTATATGTGTACATATATGTATACATGACTACAGAAATTATAGATTAATTATTTATAATTTATTAAATAATAAAAAAAACAATATTTCACACATAAAATGTCTTTATCCATTTAAATTGATTACCATGTCAGAACTTTTTTTTTTTGCATTTTGAATTAAATTTTGTGTAGAATTATCTAAACTTTCCAGCACTTTCTGCGTGAATCTAACACTAAATGTCATATTTTAATAAGAAAATTTGCATAATAAAAATTCTGCTTACTTTTGGAGACATTTTATTTTATTTTAGCTTTTTATTTTAAAGTTTTTTTTTTAAATAGCAACACAAAATATTAACGCAATTTGTATTAGCCCCATAAAGCCTATTATATCCTATTTGATACACAAATTAAGGCCTCTAAATGATAAATATTTGCTGATAAACCTGTTTCACACAATCTAATGCATGTCTTCTGTCGTCTGATTGATAGTTTAGAGTTTTTTTTTATCAAGTCAAAGCTCTTTTAGTGTTAATTGGACGAACGTCCACCTTCAGCTGGAGCTTTTTGCTGTCAAATCTTGACTGATTTTTATAAAGGAAGTGTAAGAATAACTTTGGTGATATTTCCAGATGAACACTTACTGAAGCAACGTAGGTCAAAAATAATTTTAACAGTGTATTTGTGACTCAAAAGGTCCCACGATCTGGTAAATATGTAGTTTTTTTCTTCAGTTCAAATATTTTAGAGCCCTCTGCTGGTCAACAACAGCATCACAAGCTTTTATTAGAGGTTTGACACAATTACAAACTCTGTTCCATGACGACACACATTCTCCAACAAACACACGTTTACGTTTAACCCTGCCCTTCTTATGCAGTTGAGCTCTGTGTGTGTGTGTTATGAAGAAGAATCCTAATGCTCAGCACTTTGAGTCTACAGCATTATAAATAGCTCTCACTCTCAGTAACACCAACTTACGCTCTCAGAAATAGAAGCCGGTGGCTCTATTACAAATGCGGGACGCACAGATCCTGTTTCTCACGCCGGCGTTTCTTACAAACTCTCTTAATTACTTTTGATAGATCGTGGTTTGAGACAAGTGTCCGTGTGTGTTAAAAGTAGCTACAGACACCATTATAGAGACACTGCAGATGCACATGACATTTATAAAAGATCAGCTTGTCATAATAAAAACACACACGACTAATAATGCTCACAAACTCTGCACAGAGACACTGGCTGTGTTCACAATAGCATACTACTCATACTACGTATTTATGCAGTATGCATACTGTGCACAGAAAATGTCTAGTAGACAACATGCTCGATTTGACTTTTTACTTCCAGTGTGATGCATTTATGCAAGATATTAACATCTTAACTGATGGAAAGTTCAGTCATTTCTACACAAAATTTCAATTTTAATCCTTAATCCTTCATATAAAATGTAAAACAAATAAAGATATGTTATTTTACTTGCAAAGTATTTATATGACATCGTCAAAGTAAGACAAATTGCACGATAAATAAATCTTAAAAATAAAACATTACATAAAATAGTCCTAAAGTAGGCAAATTATATTTGTGCTGCATTTAATTAAGGCTGATTTTACTGAAGAGAAATTGTATTAAATATTGTGTTACTGCTTAAAAATAACCCTTAGAAATAAAAAGGTTATTAAGGCTAATAATAATTTTCTTGCAATTTGACATTTAATGTTTTGTATTTTCAATTTTAATCACATTTCCCCAACACATTTCTTATTTTTTTATAATATTTATATATAATTGTATTAAATTTTGTCTTAAATTAATCTTTAAAAAAAAAAAACTCCTAAAGTAGGCTGCATTTTTATATATATATATATATATATATATATATATATATATATATATATATATATATTTATTTTTAAATTATATTTTATTATATATATATATATATATATATATATATATATATATATATATATATCTATATATATATATATATATATATATATATATAATGTATATATTTATGTTATGTTATAATATATATATAACACTTAATGTTTTGTAAGATTCCTCCAGAAAGTGACAGAAAGTTTTTATTATTATAGGTTTATTTATTATTCCATACTGTAAAATATTATTTTTCAAAGTAAAACATTATTAGAGTATGTTTTACAAGAAAAGACTATTTCAGTTTTTCTACTTTAATTTAATGTTACTTGCGGTATCTTTGTGAAATTTACTAGCAAGTTCTGAGTGAAATTTTTTCAAGACCAATTTATTATTATTTTTTTCAGTTTCACAGTATTTTTATATTTAGTGCAATATATTTATATTTCATATTTAGTGCAAGTGTGCATTAAGCAGCATGCAATAAGCAGTGCATTAGTATTGCATTCTGAACCACACACAAACACACACACACACACACACACACACACACACACGTCTCTGTTACAGACAGACACATCCCTCTAAAACACACACACACACACACACACACACACACATACACACACACACACATTTTCACAGGCAAATATCAGGGGCACACAGACGGTCACTTGCTCAATGACGCCCAGAGAGAGACACAGACAGAGTTTGATAGATCAGACACACATTTACAGGTCTGGCAGGTTTAAACACACCGTTCACACACCATGACGCGTTACTGTAGTCTGTTCCGCCGGCTGCTGTCTCACGGCAGTAAAGGAGAGGAGGAGGAGGATGAGGAGGAAGGCCCGGTGAAGACCGTCAGCGCTGAAGCCGGTCAGTCTCTCTGAAGTCATTAGAGCTGCATTAGTGTCAGATCGACTGACGGTAATCACTTTGTCCTGTTCTCATCCGGTTCACAACGATTTCAGTGCAGGTTCCTCTAAATAAGTTTGTCTATTATTATCTTCCCTCAATCTTTCCCTGCTTCTGAAATGATTTTTATTTTCTGCTGATGTGGGTGTGCATGGAGAAATAATACTAATCAATAATTTCACAGCCTTACGATCACATTCTAATCAAATCCTGCTGGATAATGTAACGTTCCGCCTACATTAGTTCCTGTTTTAATATTCTACTTCTCTTAGAAATACATTATTGTTCAAAAGTTGTTGTGATTTTTTTTTATTTTTATTATTATTATTCAGCAAGGATGCATGGATTAAGAGCGGTTTGCGTCACATTTGACAAAAGGCTCTGTGAAGTGTCAGATTGGTACATCATTACTGATGTTTTTAGCAGGGATGGCATTATATTTGTGTGTTTTCTGACTGGACGCATCGCTCTGTTAGTGTTGTTTTGTGTGCGTCTCAGATCCAATGCGGTAAACATGAGCACAACAGACTAATTATGGCGATGATGATGATGATGAAGAAGAGGGGATTTGTGTGTGTTTGTGTGGATTAGCACAAGCGTGTGTGTGTTGCTCTCTCTGCAAAGGCCAGCAGTAAAAGAAGCTCAACAATGTATAAAAATACTCTAATAAATATATCAACTCTCCAGTTTCTCACACCATTCTTTATCTCTCTCTCTCTCTCTCTCTCTCTCTCTCTCTGTCTATCCTTCTCACCCTTTCTGTCCTCGCTTCACTTCTTAGAGTATGAACTTTCACAGGTCTGAAATAAATCTTACAAAGCAAGTCAAAACCTTGTCATATTTCACAACAAAATCTAAAGAAAGAATTGAAAATTATATTTTTACCTTAAGGCCATATAAAGGACTAGTTCACCTAAAAACAAAAATGTCTTCATTATTCTAAAATAGGCTGCATTTTTATTGCTTTGTGTGTGTGTGTGTGTTGAAATATAACATTGATATATATAATTTATGAAACACACTATTAGTTTTATAGTCCTAAAGGAAACCGAACTCCTCCATGTGGATGCGTTGCTCCCGAAATGTGATATTGTAGTGAAACAGAGTGCACATCTTTCATCTTATCACTCAGCAGGTTATTAACTCATATTTTGTGCATGATTATCTGTGTGTCCAGCTGTGTTTTCTCATTTCAGCCCAGACACAAATATTTCATCACCTTGTAAATTACAGAGAGAGAGAGAGAGAGAGAGAGAGAGAGAAAATGCTTTATATAAGAATTTTTACATTGCACACTTTGTTTGAGCCTGTAGACAAGAAAAAAAAAAGTTTTGTGTTGTAATCAGGGAATGTAACCAGATAAGATCAAAGGTAAAATCATTTTTACATTTTTTTAAAATGTAAATAAATAAATAATCAATCGATCAATCTTAAATGAAAATCAGAATTTTTGCATTTCAATTTTTAATGACATTTTCCCTCACATTTCTCACTTGAAATGTGAAACAAATGGTGTTATTTTACTTGTAAAGTATTTGCACCATTTCCATATTTGTATTTATGCTGATTGTAATACACATAAATAATAAAAGGTTTATTTTACTGTAAGAAAATAATCCTTAAACATGAAATAAATAAGTAAAATCATAATGGTCCTAAAATAGGATTAAATGTAAAATCCTAAAATAAAATAAAAAAAAATGGAAAAAATAAAATTTCATACATTTATGCTTTCACAAATGTAAAAGAGACAATAAGTATACATCTTTAAATGTGTTAAATTAAAATGATAAAATTAGATGCTTCTTAAAATCTGAATGTTTGCGTTACAATTTGTATTCACATTTTCCCCCCACGTCTCACATAAAATGGAAAACCAATTATATATTGATTTACTTGTGAAGTATTTATGCATCATAGTTTGTACAGCATTTATGCTGATTTTAATAAAGAAAGATTTATTCATGTTTATTGCACTTTAATAAAATAAACCTTAAACCGTAAAATCTTAATGGTCCTAAAATAGGATTAAATGTAAAATCATAAAATAAAATCATAAATGGAAAAAATACAATTTCATACATTTATGCTTTCACAAATGTAAAAGAAACAATAATTATGCATCTTTAAATCTAAATTTGTTAAACCTAAAAATCTTAAATTAAAATGATAAAATTAGATGCATCTTAAAATCTGAATGTTTGCGTTTCAATTTTTATTCACATTTTCCCCTCATGTCTTTACTTGTGAAGTATTTATGCATCATCGTTTGTACAGCATTTATGCTGATTTTAATAAATAAATATTTATTCATGTTTTTTTTTTTTTTGCACTGTAAGAAAATAAACCTTAAACATGAAAAAAAACTTAATGGTCCTCAAACAGGCTTAAATCTAAAATATAATTTTTATTCGAAATCTTTTTACATTTTTGGTAAGGTGTTTGGGTGTTTTTTTCTAACTATAGTCTATTGTGATGAAATCAGGGAATAGCTGTGAATCCACGCACATCGCAGGAGAGCGAGGTGTTTCTGGTGGGTTCTGCTGCCCCCACGTGTCTCAAAGCATCCCAAACACCTACAACCGGATTACAAAGACAGTACAATCACACATGGGGATTCATTTTGGATCAGAATGAGGAAACTCAGTCACTGAAAGACTGCGTGTTGGTTTCTTCAGTTCAAATGTAGTTCTGCAGCTGAAAGAGTGATATAACTCTAGTTTAATCCTGTAAAGCCTGACATACTAAATAATAGTCAGAAACTTTTTAATGGAACAGTGTATTGAACATTTAGACAAAATCCAAAAAAAAAAATAAAAAAATGCATGTGTTTTTATGTTTTGCATCATATTTCATGTCATGCTTTTATGGCTCAATAAGTCTGATGTGGTGAGGATGTGTAGTAAAAACGGATCAAACTTGGCAAGAAATATGCAATTTGCTGCAGATGCTGATGTTTATATGGGCAAGGAGTGATGCTTGTAATCAGTGAGATCTTTACTGCAGTATTGCTGACATAAAATGATCTAAATATCAGTCATCACTCTCCATCTCCAATAATATGTCTTAGTAAGATGATATTTAAATGCTTAATTTGAAGATCAAAACATATAATGTTTTAATTTATTTAGTTTTTAGTTCTATATGTTTGAAACTAGCATGTGCAAGGGAAAGCAAGAATTTGTATAATTGGCCTTTTTTTTTGGATTTTGTAGATAACGCCCTCGTGACAACTAGCCCCGGTCTCGCGCGTATATGAAGATATTAGTTTAGTATGCACACTTGTTTTACTATATTCCTCAGGGATATATATTTTAAAAAGTCAAGTATATTGTAAAACCTATTTAAACTAATTTTGGAAAACATGCAAGGTCGGGAGAAAAAAAGGGGAAAAAAAAGATAAATTGTCAATCTTGTGTCTTAATTAAAATCTAATAAGGTTTCTGTAAGGGTTACGGGTGTAAAATATAATTAGCTTGATTTAAAAGCAGCGATAGATGTGAAATGTATTTTTTCTTTCAACAAGCCCCTGCACGTAACGTCAGCGAGTCCCCCGTTACGTCACCGCCCACGATTACGCACCGGTGTGGCGTTCCGCGTCTCCCCTCGCGCCCCACGCGAAGCGATGATGAATATCGGTCATTAGCTCATCACGATGCTCGCCGGGAGGATTATCGGTTACCGTGTGGAGCTCCGTGAGGATGCGTCGGATGTGCCGCTGTAGCGCGTGGAAGTCTTTTGTCTGCGGCGCGCGGAGACTGAACCGGAGCGCGTGAAACGACGATGCTGATGATGATGCTGATGCTGATGGAGCTGACGGTGAAGGCGTCTCTGTGAACGGTCGGATAGCGGGACTGTAGCGGGACTTTGCGATGAGGATTGTGCGGCTGCTCCGGCAGAAAGGAGCGCACATGCTGCGGTGTCTGTGTGCGCAGAGCACCGAACCGAACAGCACCGACACCGGTGAGACACTGCAACACACTCACACACACACACACACACACACACACACACACACACACACACACACACACACACACACACACACACACACACGAGTGAATGAGAACATACAAACTTCTTTATTGTTTTATATTAGGCTAGTTTATTTATTTACCTTATTTATTTTGGAAGATATAATTTAAGGAAGGGTTTGTCAGGTTTAACTAACTTCTTTTGTAAGTATGAACAGACATTCACACACACACACACACACACACAGACACACACACACACACTAAATGGGAACATAATCAAGCTAATCAAAAATAAAAAGTTTTTTTGTTATTATTAATAATAATATTTTTATAATAATTATTATTTTGCCTTTGTGGACATATTTAAGGAAGGTTTTGTCTAAATGGGAAAAAATCTTGTTTTTCTAAATGTTTTTCTATATCAAGCTAATTAAGAACAAAAATATTGATATGTATGTATGCATGTATTTAATAATAATAATAATAATATATATATATATATATATATATTTACCTTTGTGGCCATCCTTTAAGGAAGCTTTTGTCTAAATGGGAAAAAAAAATCATGTTTTACTTAATGATTTTTTTATATCAAGCTAATCAAGAACAAAACATACTTGTAAGTATGTTTTTAAAATAATAATAATAATTATTATTATTAATAATAATAATAATAATAACTTAGTTCACTTCTAACTTATGAGGAAAATGAAAACGTTAGCTGTTCAAGAATAAACAATTATTTGGAATTATTATTATTATTAACAACTTCTAACTTCTGTGGATAATTTTGTAAGTATGAACACACTCTCATACACTCATGTCTAAATGAGAACATTAACTTATTATTATTTTTCTAAATAAAGCTATTATCAAGAAGAAAAAATATTTTCTTAGACATACCAGTTGACATAATTCGGTTTTGGACTCCACAGAACATTGTTTTAAGAGTCTTCTGGCCCTTCCACGATGATCTTCAGCATGAGATTTAGATGAGCAGTGATGTTTTTCTTGTCTTATGTCATGCACATGCTTTTATTCAGTGTTTTCTTGAGGAACACTAGACAGTGAGAGGCCTGGAGATCCTTAGATGGTTCTTCATGACTTGAATGGAATATTACACGTTGCTTTTGCAGTAATTTGTGTTGAAAAAACACTCCTTAATAAAAAGATTTGTGTGGTGTCTGTTTGGATTGGATTTGTTCCCAATAGCTCACATTTTATGCAAAAATACATACAATTCTTAAGGGGTTCTTAAACTTTGTAATGCTTGATTAGCTATATAGCTAACAAAAATTTCCTCAGAAATAGGTCGAAATATTGAGAAAATCGCCTTTAAAGTTCTTAGCAGTGCATATTACTAATCAAAAATTAAGTTTTGATATATTTAGAGTAGGAAATTTACAAAATATCTTCATGGAACATGATCTTTACTTAATATCCTAATGATTTTTGGCATAAAAGAAAAATCGATAATTTTGACTCATACAATGTTGGCTGTTGCTACAAATATACCCCAGCAACTTAAGACTGCTTTTGTGCTCCAGGGTCACAAATGTGCCTGAATGCACGTTTCAGCACCACGGACAGCAGGGGAAACTTGTTTGATGTATAGTATGTGTACAATTTAAATGAAAATTAACAGTAAATTTAATATTTAAACAAAATTTTACATGCGTTATTTGAGAAAATAGGGCAAATTCAAAGTATGTGCACCTCATTCAAAAGATTTTATAGATTTAGAAAAATGAAAATTCACCTTCTTTATTTTCTAAATGCATGTTATAGATCTTATTGCAAATGATCCATCCATGTATTTTCATTATTAGATTGTTTAACATAATGTGTAATCAAAATGTCATAACTGGATCTTCTAGTGAAACAACGGTAATGTGTGCAAGAACTGTTACATAGAACCAAATTCCCTGCAGTTTCTCTTTTTTTGAAAATCTGTTACATTCGGATGGATACATCACAAAACTGTCGCTACTTCTGTTTCACAAAACTTGGTGTAGAATCATTTTTTTCTCAGAAATTGCTAGTAATTTCATAAACAGTTACAAAGGAATTGCAAGTAACTCATTGAATTACATGTGCATTTTTAAAACAGAACTTTAGATCTGAATTTTTTTTTCTTGTAAAAAAAATACTATAATATTATTATTATTATTATTTTTTTTTTACAGCATATTGCATTTGCATAATTTATTATTATCCAGTTCTGAAGGTTTTGTCTGAGAGGTGGAGATGCATCTATGATGTAAATAGTCTGAAAATAACTATAAAAAATAACTGACAAATTCAAATGCATTTGTTCCTTTAAGGACAAAATTCTGGCTGTTGAAACTTGTTCATTACAGTTGATACAATATTTAATTGGTGTAAAATCAGAATTGTTGTTGGACTCTATTGTTCCACAGGTGCATTGTGGGATCTCGTCAGTTGCTCTGAGCCTGATTGCAGATTCCAGCAATGCATTTGGAAAAGGGCCAAGCTTTTAATCAATGACCAAACTGCTTGCACACACACACGGACACACACACACACACACACACACACACACACACACGCTATATCCAATTACTGCTGCCATTACAGACAGAGCCTCTGCTTTACAGATCCACTCAGCTCACTCACATCATTAAAGATAATTATTCATGCCAGTACTATAGCTAAAAATGACTTTCTTCTGTGTTTAGCAGAATAGATTGGTTTGTGAGGCAGGGTTATTATAGTTAAATAAAACCAAAATAATTCTGTTATTTAAAATAAATGTTAACTAACATAAAGTAAAAAATAAAAACGTACATTATTTGAGCTACAGTAGTTGCCGAGTCAACATTTCCCATTTTCATTTAGTTTTAAGTAGTAAAATAACTAAAACTGAATAAACTTGAGTGAAAGAAAACATCCAAAATACACTGTTGTTTGTGTTTATTTTATTGCACTTTATCTATTTGTAGGTTTCAAGTACAATACAAATTTTTAAAGGCTGTTTTGTTAAAATGAGTTTGTTTCTTCACTCCAGCAGCACTTGCATACACCAAACCTAGCTGTGTTTACTGTTATAAAAGCATAAAATACTGCTGCTTTGTAGCTACATAGGAACCACAGAGAAGGGATTTGAGCAATGATCTGTGCATCATAAATAAACCAGAGTCACACTCATGCGTGCTAAAGATCACAAACCACACACAATGCCATCAGAAAGAGTCCTGAGATATTTCACGTGTGTGATTGTGAATGAATTGGATCACTGAGAAAAAAATCATGTCTCTGTTGCTATGGAAACCATGTGAGGGTTGTGTCTGGGGTTAATTTTGCAACAGTGTTCCACATTTTTGTTAGTGTACTTGTTTAGGTGTAGACTTGAGAAACATCGTCAGTAATGTTCTGGCAGAATAATTCATGAATCGGGTTATTTATAGCAACCTGACCTTGTTTTTTTCTTGCAGTCGTAGTTGAATGCGATGGACGCTGTAATAGTTCTGTCATGTCACACGTCATACCTGTACACAAGCTGCAGGTGCTTTCAAATAAACCTGCATTATCTAATCACGTTTCCCATATTGATGTGTTGCCATAGCTACAGCACTTCCCAACACTTTGCATTTCCATGGCAACTATTCTCTCCTCAAAGTTGTTGTGTCACTGCAGGGCTGCTGTCGCGTGACGGTGAGGTCAGCCGTGCTTTGTGATATTTGCATATGCAATTCAGTGCAGCTGTTGTTATTCGATCATTGCATGTTGCATTTTATCAGCAGGATCCTCAAATGTTCACAGTGAAGTGTGTCAAGTGCATTAACCACTTAAGTTGAGTTTAGGACTGAGGGTTGTTTTTTTTTTTGTCTATTTGAGCTTGTTCAGCTTGTTATTTTGTCTTCATGGGTGATGGGAAGGTTTGTTGAACATTTGCATATGTAAAGCTCACTGTGCCGTTATGCATGTTTTACTCTCATTCTGTAAAGTACTGTCTGTGTTGCCATTTCTTTGAAATTATTTGTACAATTTACCATCAATTTCTGAGTGAAAGTTGTTTCCAATCAAATTTTTTGTCAAATTTAACAAGTAATTTTTAACAAGTAATTTTTGCAAGTTTAACAAATCCTCATATTTGTCATCCAAGCTAGATTTTTTGTAACTCTGCATCATCTACAGACAATTTTCAAAACAAAACAAGTTTAATTGATGGTTGTTTTATGTTTAGGTAAAAACACACATGTATACAAATACATGACCTTTCAGAAAGTTTGGGGTTGGTAAGAATGTTAAAGTTTTTAATATCATTTAAATTTTTTAGTCTCTTCTGCTCAACAAGGCTGCATTTATTTGATCAAAAATACAGTAAAACAGTGAAATATTATCACAATTTATAATAACTGTTTTCTATGTGAATATCTGTTAAAATGTAATTTATTTCTGTGATGTGCAGCTGTATTTTCAGCATCATTACTCCAGTCTTCAGTGTCACATGATCTTCAGAAATCATTCTAATATGATGATTTGCTCCTCAGGAAACATTTCTGATTATTATCAATGATGAAAATCAATGTGCTTCTCAATATTTTTGCAGAAACCGTGATATATATATTTTTTCTTAGGATTCACAAATGAATAGAAAGTTCAAAAGAACAGCATTTATTTGAAACAGAAATCATTATATTACATTATAAATGTCTCTACTGTTACTTTTAAGTGATTTAATGCATCTTTGATGAATAAAAGTATTAATTTCTTTAGAAAAAATCTTCCTGACCCCAAACTGGGAGCGCTGGGATGTTTAGTGTGTGTCTGTATTGTACTGCCTCCTAGTGGAGTTCATCCAGACACATTCTCTCTCTCTCTCTCTTTTTTAATCAAAATAAGAAATAAAGAAATTAAGAGAGCATGATAATGCCAGTAAAGGACTGTATAAATGTTTTTCATAATTGTACATGTGCTACATTATACATAGAACATAAATAAAGAATTCTGTGGTTGCTATGGAGACAAATAGTAACATTTCATTGCCCTTATTTATCCGTCTGTATGAGTGAATGGTCATGTTTGTTCATATTGTTATGTAGTTGATGCTGGTTTAAAAGCTGCATGTGGATGTGAGTGCAGGCTGAGAGGTTTGAAGACGGTCGAGCTTTCTCATAAATGATGCAGACGCCCAGAATAAATGATTGCATCACGCAAATACACACATGAAACATTCATCACGCTCTCTGTAGTGTTTATTTGTGGAGCTGGTGCTGTGGATTGTAATGAGGCTGCGCTTCATGCTGTTTACCACTAACTGGCAGCATAGAACCGCAGACCGAGTGAGCTGCCTGATTACACCGTTCAGAAAGGTAGTGTAGTTCTGTTTAAAAAACTTAATTTTGGCTCGTGTCTAATGCAGCATTATCTGTGTCATTTTCAGATTATGCAGTGGAGCGAGCGATTTTTCACTACTCCCAGTAGTGTGTGACTACAGAATGAAACACATGTATTTATTGAACATTAATGGATCAAATAAATCATACAAGTGATTTATTTAGTTTAAAAACCTTAGAAATTTTCAGGGCTCCCATTATTGATACAAATACGTTAGCTAAAGAAAAATGTTTTGCATAACATCTAAGTTAATACTTGTTCAAAACAATCACTTCAGCAAAGTTTGCTCTATTTTGTATCTATTCTGAAAAAAAAAACATATATATATATATATATATATATATATATATATATATATATATATATATATATATATATATATATATGCATTTCTTTTTATTAATATGCCTGTCATTAAAATGGTCATTCTGAGAAAAAAAAAAAAAGATTTAGAAAAGTAAATATTCTGTATATTTTATTATATGACATGATTAATACCATGTTTTTTTTTTTTTTTTTTTTTTTTTAAATATGGTTTCATAATAATTATGGTGTTTTTTTCTTTTTTGTAAGGTGGACAGCCAACTTAATAATAATTTCTAATTAATAATTGACATATTTGACCTTTGTCTCAAAATATATTCAGTAATATTACTGATTCTCATTTGCTACATCTATAACATTTATAAAACATTAAATATTAGATAAAATTAGTGCCAAATAATTATACTTACCAAAGTTGCATTTATTTGATCAAGAATACAGTAAAAACGAAAATATCGTGAAATATAATTTCAATTTAAAATAAGTGTTTTCTATGTGAATATATTGTAGAATGTAATTTATTTCTGTGATGCGCAGCTGAATTTTCAGCATCATGACTCCAGTCTTCAGTGTCACATGATCTTCAGAAATCATTCTAATATGCTGATTTGTATGATTGTGTCAAGAATCAGCCAAATTTCCACATGCATAGTGAAATGCTGATGCTTAGGAAAGTGCTTTGGTAGATTTTTGTGCAGTCTTGTGGTATACAGGAGAATAAAATCAAACACGCATTTTAATCCCTACTTAGCTATAATTTATTCAATATCTGAAAGTATCTCTACAAATGTATTTCGTTAGACGACAGCATGTTTGAAACGCTTTATATGTACAGTATGTGTCCATGTGAAGGGGTCAAGATATTGACTGCAACTTCATAATTGTTGATGACCTTTGTGTGTGTGTGTGTTGGTGTTGAGTTTTCTGATCAATTTCCAAACTGCTCCATCAGGGGTCATTATAATGACAGATAGCTCTGACCTGCCATTGGTTCCTTCCTTCGTTGACTGACCAATCAGAGCACGGCTCCCACCAACCCACAGACACTAAATACAGATTATAGAGTTTCGGTTTCCGTCTCTTTTCTTATTTTTTCCAAATCTGATCTCTGTCTTTGAAACAGACACTTCTTTTGGGATCCGTTTTGAGGGCAGGTTACACTCCTCAGGACACACACACACACACACACTCGTGCAATGCTGAGACGGGGTTATACTACTCCTGAATCATTAGGGGTCATCATCAACACTCACACTCGTCTTTCAGAGAGGATCTGATGAAGCTTGGCCTTCCTCTTCCTTCTTATTCTCATCCTGTTCTTTACAGGTCACTGATGTAGTGCTGACTCAACACAGTACCACAATTTTATCACGGGTCATTGTACAAAAGTAAAACTCCTTTGGACATTTGATATTTAACCTGTTTACTTTTTTTTATTAAAATTTTTTATTGCCTTTTTCCCCCTATCACATATTTTAGTAATCATCCAAATTACATGTCATTCAAAAGCCTAAACACTCAAAATTAATTCAGTGAAAACTGTTTTAAAATCTGACATTGCGCTACCATGAAAATGGTGCTTTAAACCCGTTTAGCAGGCTCCTCCCCCTTGTGGGCGGTTCAAGTGTCATATTACAAAATTTACTACGATATTTTATAATCAAAACTTTTCTAATCTTGACAAAAAAAGATCTGGAAAAGGTCTGGGTCTCAAGATTCCATGGTGGTTATTTTGTGATAGAAGTAATATATTTATACATTTTTGGTAAAGTGCCTAAACAAAATCTCATAGGATCCTCAATTTTTGTGATATCAACTTCAAATTTGAAACATGATTAAGACGTAAGATTTTCATTTTATAAATATATTTGATTCCAAAACATTTTTTAAAAAAACATTTTATATTTTAAATAATATCTAAAAAAAAACAAGTAGTACAGTACATTTTCTTTACAATAAACTTAATCTTCTAACTATTTTTACGCTTTCATTTTTTTTTTAAATCTGCTGATTGTTTTCTTTAATGTCTATTTTCCACAGCATTCATGAATTACAACCATTTAAGTTTGATGTCTATGTTCAAAAAAGGGTAGTGAAAGATAGGAGGTTAAATGCAGGTGCTCAATTTGAGATTGTTTTTGCTGTCATTTAGCACAAATTTAAAGGGAAAGCACTACTTCTTGAACAGCACTTTCCTGTAATGGAGGTCTGACCTCATGAACTATTAATCTCAAAAAGAGTAGTTATCCATATTTCATATTGTACATTATAATGTTGTGAAATCTAAATTCACTTTTGCAAAAAAACAACAACAACAACAACAAAAAACATGCATACAAATATGAAATATTATTTGAACAATTTGAAATAATATTAATAAACTTTACATTTTCTAATAAACTATTTATATAGCACCTTTCAGACATAAGATGCAGTTCAAAGTGCTTTACATAATCAAAATATACATAGATATCAAGTTCAACATTACATCTAAACCTTAAAAAATGTTAACATTATAAATATTATAAATTATTATTATAAATTCATCTTTTGAAACATTAAAAATTTGTATCATGAATTGTAATATTATTTCAATTTGTTTTAATAAAATACATGCAAAACATAAAAAATCACCAAAAATTTTATATCATATTATACATACATTTAAGAAATCTAAAGTTCTTTATATATATATATATATATATATATATATATATATATATATATATATATATATATATATATATATACACACTAAAAAAGTAGGTTCATTGCAGTTTAAATGCATGTAACTTAAAGGAAGTAAAAATTGATTTAATTATTTTAAAGAGTTAAAGTAATTGAAAAACATGGTGCCCTGACTTATTGATTATTTTCATGACTTGATGCAGTGCAGTGATATATATATATGCCTAAAAGGAATCAGTAAGTGGATCTAAGCATTCACTATGCATTCATGCTTTACTTGTAGACCTCAAATCTGTGTGTGTGTGTATAGTGTGTGTGGGTGTGTGTGTGTGTGTGTGTGTGTGTGTGAACTAGTGTGCACAAGTAGGCTACTACTGGCCTACTCAGCGGCGGAGACTATAGATAGACATCCTCTCTTTCTCTATGTTCTCCTGTCTCTCTCACTCTCTGTTTCTCTCAGTAATAAAGTAATCAGTGTTGTGTGATGAAGGTTGAATGATGTATCTGGGTCACAGTGATTGGCCTCTTTACTGGAGACTTCAGAAAGCATCTCTCAGCAGCTGACAGCTCTGTGTATTCGATAGGATATCAGTACCTGAGTCAGCAGCAGTGACAGCTGCTCCATCACAGACCCGCGGTGTGCTTCAATTCACCTCCCCACACAGATTAACACCGGTTCATCATAAAAAGCAATCACATGAAGCCAAACCATCCAGAAATGTAATTATCCAACTGCATTCGAAATGCCCTAATTAAACTTTGTCCTAACGATACTGACTCTCAAATGTTGTTCGTTTAGAATGTTCTGCGTTAAAATGATTAATTTGTAACGTTAGTTTTGTACTCTATGTCTTGCAAGCGTTGTGAAATGACCTTTGTGCAATGATTTCTGTTTTTAATTTGGGCTGGGATGTTTTAGTCAAGCCAAGGAAATCTATCCAGTGAGTTGTTTCAGAGATGGTAACTCACACTTTAAGTGAAATCGATGAATGAACAGGTGTGACATCACTTCGAACAAAATCAGGCAAAAAAAACAAAGTTCAAAACTGGAAACTTTTCTGGAAAACGCCTTCAGACTCCCATTGGTCCCTGGCGATTTTGTAACTAAGTGGGTGTGGCTCTGGGGCTCCGCCTTCTTTGACGATGCCCTGAGGTAAGACACAAATAAAAACATGAACACACTGAAGAGCTGCTTTATAATAGAAAGAAAAGTTGTAATATTAAAGGGGTCATATGATGCTGCTAAAAAGAACATTATATTGTGAATTTGGTGTAATGAAATGTGTTTATGCGGTTTAAGGTTAAAAAAAACACATTATTTTCCACATACTGTACATTATTGTTTCTCCTCTATGCCCCGCCGTCGATTTTCACAAGCCTCATCACTCTGAAAAGTGAGGTGTGCTGTGATTGGCCAGCTATCCAGCACGTTGTGATTGGCCGAATGCCTCAAGTGTGAGACGGAAATGTTACGCCTCTTAACATATTGTGATGCCTTGTCCGGACGGAGCGACGAGACATAAACATAAAACCCATTATAAACATGATATAAACATGATTTCTAGTCGTGTTTTCTTTTGGAAGGCAAAAACAAAGTAGTTTTGCTTTCTCAACGGGCTGGACACACAGCATCTATACGACATGACGGTGGTGGCAACAACAATACTACAACCAGAATAAAAGGTACGCCTACTTTCTTTGCGTGAACATCTGGGTGGTGTTATGCAAATCTTCCCACATAGTGACGTAGATATGTGGGGGCGTGTTAGAATGAGCCGTTTCAGAGGGGCGTGAACGAGTCTCAACTTTGATAAAGAATATCTCTTTGAATTTGAGACTTGAGACTTTGCAACTTTATAGATCTTCTTTATTCACCAAGAGCTTGTAACACTCCAAAGAGAAAGGAAAATTTGACATCGCATCATATGACCCCTTTAATTAAAAGCAACACTTGCACTGCTTTTCATGCTTAATACTGTAAAGCTGTTTGCTTTAAAGCAATCAAATATGTGATTCCATCTTATTTTGCAATGAAGAAATGGTATGTTCGCTATATTTTCCAGCGAAGAACAAAAAATAACTTTTCCATGAGTATATTTTAGGGTGTTGATATGGATGCTTGTTTCCACCACAAGATAAAAAAAAAGAAAAAATTGTGACTTACAATTTTACAATTTAGACTTTTTCCCCACGTGATTAAGAAAAAATTTGAATTGCAAGACACTCAAAATTTCCAGATATAAACTCAGAATTCTGACCTTTTTTCTGAGTTCATAACTCACAATTCTGTTTTCCTGTGTTCCGACATGAAATAAAAAATAAAAAAGGTAATAGCGACATTTCATCTCAATTCTGACCTTTTCTCATAATTCCGAATTAATCTAAAATATCTCGCAATTGTGATTTTTTTTTTTTCATTTTTATGTATTTGTTTATCTGTTACCGTCACAGAGTAAAAAAATTAAAAAGGTCTAGATTTGTAAGATGCAAACTCAGAATTGGGAGCAAAAATTCAGAGTTGCAAGATATAAAATCAAAATTGGGAGAATAAAAAGGTCTGAATTGTGAGACAAAAAGTCGGAATTACCTTTTTTAGGCTATTTTTTCATCCTGTGGCAGAAACAACCTTCCATACCTCAAGAATACGCAGATGCACCACTTAAAACTACATATTGGTCAACCAGGTTTTGTTTCTGGTTTAGGCCGCAGGTGAGCTCCCGCTGCGACTGTGTCATTTTTTGGGAAAGCTGTTGCTTTGACCTCCCCCCTCTGTTCCCAGTCGAGTCGCTCTCCTTCTATCCGACCACACACACACACACTGCTCCCCCCCTCTGCCTCTCGTGCTCTCAGCATCATTCAGAGCTTCATCTCCTCGGCTGGAATCACACAAGATGCATCTGTAGGTTGAAATCACTCTACTGGATTTTCCTGCACCGGATCTCGGGGTAGACGCTGGAAACGGACCGTGGACGGAGATGGGATGAGGGCTGTTAGATCAACATGTTGAGGAGTCCTCCTTACCGGACCTTACTGATGAGGAGTTGAGAAGCGGACATCCCTCGCCCGTCACTGCAGCGTCAATACCCGACGCTTCCGTTAGGACTCGCTTTTGGACGGTCTCTGTGTTGTGATGTGGTCTAATTGCGCGGTTATGTAACTCTAAGTGCTTTCCGTGGTAGGAAATACCGAGTCTATCGGTATCGCTCATGCTCTGGTGCATGCCTGCGCTCGCTCCCTTGCGCCGGTGGTGTGCACCGTGAATCTGCACCGAATCTGCACGGTCGTCCCTCCCTCTCCCGTGAGATGGCCGCGGCGATCGCCAGCTCGCTCATCCGACAAAAACGGCAGGCGCGCGAGTCAAACAGCGAGCGAGCGGTGTCCGGTAAGCGTCGCTCAAGCCCCGGTAAAGAGCCCTCGGGCCGGGGCTCCTTGTGCAATCGGCACCTGTTCGGACTCTTCGGTAAAGTCCGATTCTGCAGCGGGAAGAAACGACCCGTGCGCCGGAAACCAGGTCAGTTCATTCACACCTCGCGCGCACACACCTGTGCGTGACGCTCACCTGTGCGCGCGGAGAGCAGCGCTTGAGATTTCGATGCGTCTGTCGCTTTTTATGCTACATTACTATGTTGCTGCATGTTCGATTACTCTTATTTGTTTTATTGATAACTGTGACGATTGCATTAACATTTATAATGCCATTATAACATGTAAGATGGATAGACATATCACAATAAACACTTTAAAGCTTATAGTAGGGATGGAATATAGCCTATTAATTTAGTTATTTTAGATCTAAAATATTAATATAAATGAATATATGATATTCCTTTTGATAACTTTGATTGCATTAACATTTATATTGTTTAACAGGTAGTTTATGTACAGACAAAGATAACAATAAACACCTTAAAACATTAATAATGTATATACAATGTTAGATAAAATGTAAATAAATATTAAATGTAATAAAACAAACATTAGATATAAAATATTTGTCTATATTAACATAACATTATAGTTGAATAACATAGTTGAATATACGATTGCATTAACATTTATAATACTTAACAGGTAGTGGATGTACTTTACATACAATTGACTAGTTTAAATATAATTTTCATTTCAGTTATGATTCTTAAACAATGCCACAATGTTTGATGTTATTAATAAATGTCATTATAAATTGTGACCCTGGACTGCAGCATGTTACGTTATTCTGAAAGCTTACAGGTGTGTCTTTGTGTAATTCAGTTGAAAATGAATTCTGTTCAAGTTTATTTTTATAGCACTTTTCACATATCGGCACCTTTTTCTATAATGTTTCAAAGCAGCTTTACAGAAAATGCTACATTTCAACCAGCTCATCTGTTATTGATTAAACGTGCATATTAAAGGTGGTGAAATCTGTTCGGTTTGGTTTGGTCTGTTTATGATGCCTGTATCATATTTGACTACTTTTCTCTCCCCTCTCTGTTCATTCTGGTCGACTGAGCTCTTCTGAGATGAGGAATATAGTACAAGTGTCTGTAATTCAAATCTCATTGGTCTTTTTATAGCGTGTGACCTTTTTTAATACTAAATATTGCGGCAAAACTCTTGAAAACATGCTGGGAATGAGACAGAGCAGAAGGGGAGCCGGTTTACTAGCATAATTAGCCAGGTACTAAAACAATTAACACATTTTAATTGGTTAGCAGCACTTGCTGTTTCGGGAACTTGACAGATTCCTTTTTTTTAATTTATTAATTTTGAACTGTACTAAGTATTACAGTTCAGCATGCATTATGATGCATCTGTCCCATTTAAAAGTTGTGCTTGTTTGCGTGCGTGTGATTGGTTTAGAGTTGTTTATTTAAGAAGGTTGTTACATTATGAGAACATTTTAAGTTTCATAAAAAAAACATGTTGTGTTGTCTAGCTCTTCATAAGCAGATCAGAAGAACCTGTAATGTAACATCAGATAGTTTATAATCTCCAAAGAACCATTTAGCTCAACTCAGAGTGTGTATGGTGCACAGGCTTTGCGTTTGTGTTTGTGACGTTTGTGTGTGTGTGTGTGTGTTTCAGAGTCTCAGTTGAAGGGGATAGTGACCAGGCTCTTCAGCGAGCAGGGCTACTACTTGCAGATGCAGCCGGATGGAACGGTCGGCGGGACCAAAGATGAAAACAGCGACTACAGTGAGTCTCTCTCTGTTCCCTCGGTCCTATATCAGAAACTGATACGCTCTGAAATCCAAAAAGGAAACCAAACATGTGTTGGATTGCAGCAGATCTTAATGTTCTCCTTTCATGCATACACATATGAACGTTAACCCATGCACAAATATGAAAACAATACCATTCAAAACTTTGGGGTCAGTGCATTTTTTTTTTTAAAATAAATGAATACTTTCATTTAGCAAGGGTAAAAAGGTTTAAAAGTGACAGTAAAGTGTTACGAAATATTTCTGTTTCAAATAAATGCTGTTCTTTTGTGAATCCTGAAAAATAAAACGCATCACGCTTTCCACAAAAATATTGTGCGGCACAACTGTTTTCAACACTGATAATAATCAGAAATGTTTCTTGAGCAGCAAATCATCATATTAGAATGATTTCTGAAGATCATGTGACACTGAAGACTGGAGTAATGATGCTGAAAATACAGCTGCACATCACAGAAATAAATTATGTTTTACTATATATTCACACAAAAAACATTTATTTGAAATATTAATAATATTTCATAATATTACTGTTTTGCTGTTTTTTTTTTACAAATAAATGCAGCCTTGATGAGCAGAAGAGCATTGACTGCAAACTTTTGATATATATATATATATATATATATATAATTTTATTATCATATTTTTTTACATTAAGAAAAATGAGGCCAGATGCATTACAATAATAAGAATTTGAAGGGAAAATGTGTTTTTCACCGTGCAAAACATCTCAATCTTCCTAGAGTAGACATCATTTGTCATTTTAATTATTTAAATGAAATGTTTCTCAAAATGAATCATTTATTTATTTATTTATTTTATTCTGGGGTGACTTTAACATTTAAACAGAGAACCTTCATCACGTGTGTGTGTGTGTGTGTGTGTGTGTGTGAGAGAGAGAGAGAGAGAGAGAGAGAGAGAGAGAGATCTCGCCTGATCTCACAGTTTGCATGAATTTCTCAGATCTGCATATGCATCAATCAGCG
>CM045044.1:37500-40000 GCA_024542945.1 allo-octoploid hybrid of Carassius auratus x Cyprinus carpio
GATTTTTTTTAATTTCAATTAATTATAATTTAGCTTTGTTACATTTAAATTTGAATTGTAATTCGGCATACTTTTTGCTACCTCAGTGCAAATTCATTCATTTAAAAGGAATTCTAACTTCAATTCTGATTGGCGCACAGAGGAGAACATTTAGAGAGAAAACTGACCGTAGCAGGAACATAACTAGGAGCTCCAGTAAGTGTCCTGAGCACTAAAAGAGTGAGATGTCGCTGTTGCTGTGTTTCAGCTCTGTTTAACCTGATCCCGGTGGGTTTGCGGGTCGTGGCCATACAGGGCGTGAAGGCCGGACTCTACGTGGCCATGAATGGAGAGGGTTTCCTCTACTCCTCGGTAAGAAAACACGCCTCACATCTGTGTGTGTGTGTGTATCATGTCTGTTCTATCTAAAATCCACAGCTTTTCATGTGATCATGCAATCTGTTCTGTTTCTTTTCTCTGTAGCGTTTGTCAGGGTATGTACTATTATATGCAATTTTGATGTAGTGTGTGTATATTTTGTTGTGTGTGTGTATGTGTGTGTTTTGGAAAGCAGGACACACTGTCATTGTGTTACGGTTGTGATGTTGTGTGTTTTCACAGGTTGAAGTGTGTAATATTACGTGTGTTAATATATTGTGTGTGAGGAGGTGCTGTTTGTGTTTAACTGGATTTATTGCAGGTCAGAGCTTCAATATTATTGATAAATAAAATGATTGAAATTTAAATGTATGCCAACAGCTATTTAATAATAATAAATTATTTAAATGTACCAATAGGAAAATAAATAAAGAAATGACTTAAAATAAATACAATTAATGTTTAGTTAAATCAAATAAACTTACTTATTTTTCCTTTATTGTTTTCTGTATTTATATTTTACTTTATTTTTATTATTTTAAACTTTAATTTATTTATTGTTATATTCATTCCCACATATATTTATTTATATATTTATTTAGTTATTTATTTTTACAATTATTTGTTTATTTTAATTTTTGCATGTTTTGTCCTCCATATTTACACGAATAAAAAGATAGAGGCTATATTGGCAGATACTGTAAACAAATGGCATCTTGTTTAAACAGTATAAATATCGATAGATGCAATACAAAAAGGAAACTTAAATAATATGCTATTTGTACTAAAGGTAAAATATCTGAACAGAACGTTAGTGGAAAGAGTCAGTAAAAACAACAAGTTGACTATTTTTGTTTTGCATTAATATTAAATGTTTTATTTCGTTTTTGTTAATTGAGAGAAATGTTGGAAATTGAATAAAATACTGAATGTACATAATGAAAAATGGTTCAAATTTTGCCTTCGTCTTCAGCAGACTTGGTTTGTGTTTGTAGTGATGCTCCTGTTTTTTTAATTATTTTTTTTGTGGTGTTGAGCTTTTACACTTCTGGATGTGTTCAGTGCGGAAAATACAAGTTAAAAGAAGGAGTGCAACGCTAGCTTTCTCTCATGTAGTCTAAAACACAACAGCGAGAAGGTTCTGGAAGCAGCAGTCTTGTGACGGAGAGAGCGAGTCTCTGCTCCCGTCTACATTCATAATTCACTGACTTGTTCTATTAAAATTTCAAGTGTAGCTCCTGAACTACATTGATTCACAAAGAGAGCAAGCAGTGTACCAGTGTTTTTAGATGCACACACACACACACACACACACACACACACACACACACACAGATGTCAGTTTGCTGTGAAGAGTGTGAAAGGACTTTAAATCTCATGACACAACTGTAAGTAAAAATGACATTTAAAATCTCCGTTGCAAAACAATTTTAGCACCAGCCAGGCCTACATGAAACAAAGGGGGTCTGAATTCAAATAGCTGTCATTTTACAAATTCTGGCACTTTTTCTATTCAATTATTAAACATTTCATGTAATTTGATGATGCTTTCAGCAATTAAAGTCTTGTACTCTCAGCGTTTTTTTTAACCATGTTTAAAGCTGCTCCACAGAATTGCACAGATTTTATCTCAACATCAACACAAAATATGGGAGAAAACAAAGTGAAGTTTGTTCATATTGAATTGTAATAAATTGTGCTAAATGCAAACTGACACAAAACCCAGATTGATTCATAATTCAACTTACTGTCATTTTACAAAGTTCTGCACGTTTTCTGTTGATTTATTAAATATTTAAAGTAAATTAGATTCTTGTACTCTCAGTTCCATTAGATTTTTTTTTACCATATTTAAAGTAATTGTACAGAATTTAAATATACAGAACTTATAGAAATGCATATTATGTTTGGTGTTATGTAACATTACACATGTTTGTGTGTGTGTCAAGATCAGCTGTTCTGGATGTTGTTCTATCTTTGGGGTGAGAAAGTGTTAATTAACTCCGTTTTTGTGTGATAATGAACTTCTGCCAAAGTGTGACAGTCGATGTGTGTGTGTGTGTTTCTTTGTCTGGGTGTGTGTGTTTGTGAGTGTTGTAATGAAGTGTGTATGTGTGTTTGCAATAAATAATTGACGATTGAT
>CM045044.1:45000-137500 GCA_024542945.1 allo-octoploid hybrid of Carassius auratus x Cyprinus carpio
CGTATAGGCTCTGACTGGAACTGGGTTCTTATTCACTGTATGAAATGTGTCACATTAATTAATTTAAATCCCCCCAGCGTTAAAAAGTGTCTCTGAAACATGCTTGCTGCTGTACCTTTAAGACTTGTATATGTAAATGCACTGTTATGATTGGTGAACATCAGCATGCTGGTGTCAACTATGTTAATGAGCATATGGTGTGATGTCATAATCGTGATGATTTCTGAGCCAATAAATGGCGCAGCGAATGTTACGAATATTCAAACTCTTTTTATTTCAAAAGAGCGAGGACAAAACATTTTCCCGCGGTGTTTTGAGTGTACTGAGAATCGCGCAGAGGGACGGTGATGTCATCAAGACAATGATGTCACAGTCTGAGATTCTGCATTCAGTAAACAGAAGCGCCTGCTTTTATTTCACCTCACGCCCGTTTTGAAACCGATTTTGGGGTTTTTTATCCTGCCAAAAGCACATACTGCCCTCCGAGTGACTAAACTGGACTAAACCACTTTAAACCAGAGAATAGACTGCCCCGGCTTTCCTTCACGCAGTGTTTTTTTTTAATCGCTCCTCATTAACACGCAGGCTGTGTTCAGAATGGAGTCCTAGCGCACTGCTTACTGCGCAGTATACACTCCATACGAACAGTATGTGAAACGGTGCACTTGATACAGTAGAGTACTAGATGTTTTCACTGTGTTGCATGTCTAATTCAGCAGATGTCTGAAATGAATGCTGTTGTTTTGCATGTTTAATCATCCATTAAAATAACGAGGAACAAATGTAGTCCTGTAAATCAAAAGGTCGAATGCATTGCATTGTGGGATAGCGCTCTACTTGAACTTTGCAAGTTTGACACTTATTGAACTAAACTGAATTAGCGTTGCTAAATAATGACACTATTGTCTCCTGAGATCGAATTGGTTACATAACTGATGCAACATTAACACTGTTCCGTTGCTGTTATTACTGCTTTGAAGCGATCTGTACTGTATAAAGAAGCCGCTCAGCTTTAGGTAAATGTCTTAGCTCTTGCCACTGCATACTGTGCACGGTATGCATACTATATACTGCATACGTGGTGAGATTAGTATGCTGGGATGACATTTTGAACACTGCTCAGCTCAGCGCGTTTCTGATTGGTTACTTGAGTCCAAGCGCCTTCCCCTTTAAATGTGATCGACCTGTTCATTGGTCAGATCCGTCGATGGAAAGGCCAATCAGCTGGGTTCATGACAAGTCTTCCATTAGTGGAGCTGCACCAGCATCTGAGAGGGAGGTCAAAGGTCAGGGGTCCCGCTAGGGATACGAGAGAGAAAACGAGGTCACGAACCGAGCTACTAAAGATGCCTGCCTGTTTGTTTCATAGAAGATGTTCTGATTATTGCCATGCTGAAATGATCTTCTGCTGACCTGGGACGTTCTTTTGTGTTTGCACCTTAATTCTGAACACGTTCATTGTGTAAAGAGTTCTGAATAAAACATTAAACCTGCCACAGGAGGAAAATATAATAAAAATGAATAAATAAATAAAAAACAGGATTGAACTCTGGTCTGGTTTCAGCTTTTCTTCTGCCATCGGCACAAATGCACAGAACTTATGATCTGTTCCAAAACCTCATCATCTACAGCGTTGCTGTCGGCCAAACATTGTCGAAGGCAAATAATGTTCAATATTTGCACAGTTATAGAAATATTTTTTGTCGAGTTCACACCGAGAGATATTTGACGCCAGGGGGATACTGATTGGCTGTCAATATTTTAATCATTCTCAGCTGGAGAAAAAAACAAACAAACAAAAAAAACTTCTGAGAGTGATTCCAGTGTCATTATCATCATAATTGTGCTGTGAACTTCCCTTATTCTCAAAGAAATAGTTTTTGTCATTCATTAGCTGGGAAAAATCATTCTGAGAGTGATTCCAATGAAATCGTTCTTCCGTGTCCTTATCGTTATTATAGTTGTAGTGTAGACTTCTCACTCAATTATAACGATTATTACAACTTATAGTTATCGTACATTAAAATAACTTTTCTATGTGAACATATTTATATATAAACTTATAATGCAATGTGTTTTCAGCATCATTACTCCATTATTCAGGATTCTTTGATGAATAGAAAGTCCAACAAAACAGCATTTATTTGAAATAGAAATATTTCGTAACATTATGTCTGTACTGTCACTTTTGATCAAATTCATGCATCCTTGATAAATAAAAAAATTAATTAAAAAAAAATCTTACCGACCCCAAACCTTTTGAACAGTACTTAAACTCTTTATATGCAAAGGCTATTCATATATTTAACCTCCACAGACTTTAAAAAAAAAAAAGATTAATACTTTAAAACTGTAAAACATTATAACTCATGGTAGGCTACTTGGTTTGGTTGGAGTTATTTAAGTTGATGTTTTGCTGAAATGATGCTGTCAGTGTCGTAACTCTGTGACTAATCAGTTTCCTGGAGGTTTAACTTTCTGAAGGATAATTCTAAAATCACAGAGGAGCAGATTCACGGAGAGGCTTTACACGAAGCCTTTCTTCTCTTCAGCAGCAGAGGCTTTAAAAGCTGATGTGTTCGTCTTGATGCTGCTGGAAATGCAAACTAAATCCTCTCACGTCCGGCTAAAATTAGCAGCTGGTTTATTCTCAAACAGCTCCGAGCTAATGAGAGATGTCTGCATGAGACGCTTTTCTGCTCGTCAAGCAAAACTTCTCCAGAGGACTGCTGAAGACTCACGCCTCTCACCTGCAGTGTTCACGCTTCATCTGAAGCAATGCTCTCACATGCCAGTGTTCCAGGTGCTACAGATGCTGTCAGATTTATTTATTTTTTTTCACTGCACTGCATAACAC
This sequence comes from allo-octoploid hybrid of Carassius auratus x Cyprinus carpio, assembly GCA_024542945.1. NCBI lineage: Eukaryota > Metazoa > Chordata > Actinopteri > Cypriniformes > allo-octoploid hybrid of Carassius auratus x Cyprinus carpio. The sequence goes on from CM045044.1 coordinate 47,858, forward strand.
TGTTTTATATTATAAATTCTAAAAATAAAATTTTAATTTTCACCTCTTGTTTTTTGTAGATCACATTTGAATAATCATTAATATATATATATTTTTAAAATATACTTAGAATTATTATATCATATATGTAAATGTATCTATTTTATATTTTAAATATTTAGCTTTTGTAATTATATATTTAAAGCTGAATTTTTTAATATTTATTTATTGTAATTTATTATGAATGCAATTTTCTGCTCTCGCATTTCTGTGTAATTGCATTTTAATTGCATTAATAATGATTTTTTCTGTTTTTAAAATATACAACTTTTTACAGCACACAAATATAATACGTAAATATAACTAGTTTTATGCTTTTAAAGCACTTTTAGCTGAAATAATTTTTCAGATATATTACATTTTATCATTCATTCTAAATGACATTTTCTATTGCAGTTTTATGTAGATTGTATTTTAATAATATGCTATTATTATATTTTTTAAATATAGATAGATTTATTATACATATAAATACAAACATATCTACTCATTTTATATATTATCCTTTTGCAATTATGTTTTCTCAGCTGACATAATTTGTATTTAAATATATAATTTAATACATTATTAATAATTTATTATATATATATATATATATATATATATATATATATATATATATATATATAATTATATATGATTTAATAAATATATTTTTTATTTAAAAAATACATTTTCTCTTGTAGATTAAAAATGTTATAAAAATATTGATAAATACTATAAAATATTTATTAAAAACAGATTTATTACATTATAGTAATCATATATTTAACATAATTCAACAATAATTTCAATAATAATTTAATAATAATATATAAATTATTTATTCTCCTTTTATGATTACGTTTTTTAAATACTTTGTGCTGAAATGTTTTTTAATAATATATTTATTAATATTTTATACTACTAAACGGCGACACCTGCTGCTGAAAAGCTGTCAGTGCAGTGATGCCGCAATGAAGGATGTGAACGTGCGCGTTCACGTTTGTTGTTTTTGTAAACAAAACTCACGTCGCATCAATCTGAAGATGAAGAGCAAGGTCACCTTCTCGCTCGTGGTTTATAACTCGCCAGGGTTTTACTCGTTAAAAGGATTAACAGCGAAGTAAAGTGTCTGTAAAGGTGCCAGCGCAGCAGATAGAGTGCTGACGCAGCGCGTTTGTACCACGGTGGCCAGCAGGGGGCGCCGCACATAAGAGTCAGGCGGAGTACTGACATCAGCCGCTAGATGGCAGCATTACACCACAAAAACAGCGCAGCAGACGGCAGCCTGAACCAGGAAATATTCAAAAACATGCAAAAGTTATAAATTAATGAATAAATATGGAAATAAATACAGAAATTAAAGATATGGAAAAAGAAAGTTAAAAATTTATACAGAAAATAACTAAGGAAAAATAAGTAATGCACACATTAAATCAAAAATGCATTTTTTTTAATCATTAAACTAAACCAAGAATAATTGAGGACCAAACCTCCAAAAATAATAAATAAATAAATAAATAAACAAACACAATAAATATGACAATAAATAAAAATAAATAAATAAATTAATAACTACATTTAATTTAAATACAAATGTATTGTATTTATTTTAACAAGTCATTTATTTCTTTATTAATTTAATTTTATTTATTTTACATTTTTGCAGATTTATTCAACCACAGCAACAGACTGAAAAACATAAACTAGAATAGAATAGAATATGCATACTTTGAATATACTATAAGTGCTTAAATAGAAACGTTTGGCAGATACATAAATGCAAATAAAATATTATTGCAATACATAAATATATCCACAAAGAACAGCATACAGCAGAAAAACACAAAGGATTATCATATGAGGAGTTGGTTTAATGTGTCTGATCAGCTCAGGAACTGCTGCGGTGTTCATTCAAGATTAACCTCAGGAAATCATAAACTGTATTAATTAAAGTTCACAGAAAAACGCATGAGTCAGGGAGGCTCCGGATGTAAATATCGATAAAATAAACAGTACTGGCTTTGATTTACAAATGTGTTGCGGATCCATAACTGTAAATCACACACGAACATTATAAGCAGTGTATCACGGGACTCTCATTCACAAACAAACACTAAATAAAATCACACATCTGACCACATCACACACTATACATCTAACTAACCAACTAACTAACCAACTAACTAACCTTCTGTCCCTCTCACTCAAATACTTCACTCTTACATCACAAACACACAGAAAACCCTTTCAAAACACACAATAGTGATGTGTAAGATTAAATGAACTGCATATTTGCATACTGGAGTAGAATAGAATAGAATGCATGAATGAATAAACAAATAAAAAATATTATTTCTAAAATATTATTTATTATTTTTATTTTAAATATTTAAAATAATATAATATATAAATAATATAATATAATTTAAAATAATAATTAAGATAATAATAAAGAATACAATAAAACATTTACATTTATACCTTATATATACATTTATTATTATTATTATTATTATTATACATTATTTTATTATTTTAAAATATTAATTAAATTATTTAACTGCAATATTATATATATATAAAATAATAAAAAAAAATTATATTTAAGTTTAATACATATTATTTTTCTTTTTATATAAATATTATTTTTTAATATTATTTTATTATTCTTTATTATTATTTTAATGTTTTAATTATATATAATATTAAAATAATAATATATTATTTTCAATTTTATTGAATAATATATATTATTAAATTAATAATTAAAAATAATACAAATATTTATTTTAGTTTATATATAAACATATATTATTGTGATAATAATTTTTTTATTAAATTAAATATTTAAATTAAATGAAACTATTATATATAAAATATTTATTTTAAATACATAACATACAATTTAAGATATAAAAAATATATATATATTTAAAAAGTTTTTTTTTTCTTTTAACTCTGTCTTTCAGTTTCGAAAGCAGCTCCGAGACGCGCAATGACGCGCGTGCGCGCGGCGTGGAGCGCTCCGGTGATTTTAACGGGACGGTTCCAGTGGAGTCGCGTCGCGCGGCGGTGTGTCTTTGACGCGCGTGTGCTGCGAGAGATTGCGCAAACGCTCTTCCGTGGGAGGAGCCTGAACTGATGCGATCTGTTGTGAACGTAAATCCGTTCAGTTCACATGGAGAAACACGGAAACGTTGATCGCGCGCCGAACCGTCACAAACCCCGCATTTGATAAGGACACAAACAGACGCGGAGCGACGCGAGCCGGTTGGTGTTTTCTTCTCTCTTTCGTGCTGTTTTGTGAGCGTTATTGACGTGGACGCGTATTTACCTGCTGTTCTCGACCACTTCCTCTTCCGCTCCAGCAACAGAAGTGTCTAAAGTACCATGGTACTGCAGCGCTTACTGTACGGTACTACAGTCATCTGAACAACTGTAAACTAAATAGACTATTTTGAATTTTTGAAAGGTTCGAATGTTTAATTGTATCGTTTTTGTATTATTACATGTATGCTGTTTATATATGTATATGTATGTGTGTGTGTGTGTGTGTGTATAAACTATATATATATATATATATATATATATATATATATGTGTGTGTGTGTGTATAAACAATATATATATATATATATATATATATATATATATATATATATATATATATATATTTATATATGTGTGTGTGTGTGTGTGTGTATAAACAATATATATATATATATATATATATATATATGTGTGTGTGTGTTTGTGTGTGTGTGTGTGTGTGTGTATAAACTATATATATATATATATATATATATATATATATATATATATATATATATAATTTTTTTATTATTATTATAATATTATTTTTGCATTTTTATTTTATACAGGTGCAGTTTGACACAGTGCATTATTGTATAATAAATACAAATAATAATATATTATATATAATAATAATATATATATTTGAATATGTTAAAATATTTTTATAAGTGATACTTTTAAATTGGTACTCAAACAAGCGATTCAATTATTTATAATAAATAAAAATTATATGTTAAAAATAAATAATAATTATTATTATTATGATAAATTATTCAATTTTTTTAAGTGATACATTTAAATAATTACTCAAAATCAGCACTTCAGTTTTTTTATAATAAATAAAAATTATATACATGTAAAAAAATATAAATTTTTATATTAAAATATATGTTAAATATTAATTTATTTTTATAAGTGCTACATTTCAATAAAAATTTACTCTAAATAAGCACTTAATTTTATTATATATATATATGTGTGTTAAAAAAGTATATACATTTTTATATTTTAAATATGTTAAAATATTTTTTATTTTTATGTAATGCATTTCATTAAATAGTTACTCAAAATAAGCACTTTAAAAATGACACTTGACGTTTCATAACATCAAAACATACGTCCTTTTGTTTAGATGCTGTTTTTTATGCTTGCAAAGGTTATTAAATGAAATCTTATTTCAAAATATGTGTCATAACTTGCTATGTTTTACCTTTAAAATGAGCTCCTGCTATTGTCTTCGACCACATCACGGAACTGGAAAATATCATATGCAGGAAACTGAGCTTGAAAGTACTATATTCAGGAAATATGATGTGCGTAATGATAAACTGGTGAAAGTGCTGCGGCGGTGGTGTTGTGATTTAGTGTTTCGGGAAAAAATAAAAGCATCCTTGTATCATATAAATCATGTTATTACCATCTGAAACCATGTTATGTAGTTTCCACGTATGTTGTTTGGTCTATTATAATGTTTAACTTCCTCTTGTGCATGCATGCGAGCGTTCATCACATCTGAACACACGCTCGTAATTCCAGCGCCACACTCAGGTGAGATGGATGTGAAATATGCGCTCGAGCGCATCGCTTTGATTGGATGAGAGTCCCGCCGGTTTGCCTTAACGATTTACGGTAACGCGCAGAGGGGCCCGTTAAATCATCCCCCGTCCCGGCTGACAGAGAGAGAGAGAGAGAGAGGAGGTGTAGCGGGTTAGAGACCAGCACACAGAGAGAGAGAGCAGGATCAGTGCAGACGGATGGTTTGTGTCTGTTCTGCTCTAAGTTTGTGGTTCTGTTGCAGAAGGACGCAGACTGACGAGGAGAGCCAGACCTGCGGCGGGAGCATGTGAGTAAAGCCGTCTAACTAACATCTCAACATCACAGCTTCTGCTGCTCAACACATGCATCTCTTCAGCTGTCAGGTTCTGCATGCATTATGGACCCAGTATTTAGCATAGATTGTAAAAGTACAAATGTGGCATATTTGACTATTCTAAAAAATTCTTATTTTTAGTATAATTCTTAAAATTCTTTAAATATGTATATATGTTTATGTTTGTATAAAATATAAAATATATATGTGTGTGTATATATATATATATATATATATATATATATATATATATATATATATATATATATAGGCCTATTATTTTAAATATTTAATTACATATTAATATAATTATTAATGTGTTTATATAATTTGTTTTATTTTATATATATATATATATATATATATATATATATATATATATATATATATATATATACACATATACATATGTCCGTATTCACTGTCTGCATGTAATCTAATAATACTAAAGCCTTTATTCACCATTTAAAGGTGTGACTACAGATAAAATGGTTTATGCATGCATTGTTTTGTGTGTTTGAGATGTTTTAGGTGTGTTTTTTACGTGACTAATAGGTAATGTACTGTGTTTTTATACATTATTTTAATAGATCATCTAATCTCTGATCCAGTCCTGCATATTTCTCTGGACTATCACGGCATCAATCACTCCCTTATTATCTGATTTTCGTCAAAAAAGTGTGCCGGCATCATGTAAGCAGAACATTTATGACTCGTTTAATGAATGCCTGTAAATTGATCTACAGTTCTATAAAGATTCTGTATATGGATTTCATTTTCATTATACTAGACTTTCCAAACCCTAGATTCAAGATTCAAGACTATATATGTTAAAAACACACATATGCACATTTCTTTTTTTAATATATAGTGTTGGAAAGTGTGATATTATGATACTAAAATCCATATTCATAATCTTGTTGATACTGTAATCAGTTCATGTTTATGTATCAGTTTTGTTTAGTATTATTTATATACCATTATACATTTTTTTTTTAAATATTTTGAATTTTTTACTTTCATTTATTTGATTTGAGTTAGTTTTAGTAATTTTGTTGTGAGTTTGTCACTTTTGATTGCTCTTGTTTTTATTTGTTTTATTCATTTTTCAGTGTAAGTTATTTTAGAACATCAAATTAAATTAAATGTAAATGAGAAATTGAAAAATTTAGCAGGAAAAAAAAAACATTTCATTATGTTTTATTTCAGTTGACGTTTATTTTATTTGAACGGTTAGTAATGGTTTTAGTTTTAATTATAACTGTAATTGCCCTGTTATGTAAGTATGTATTATAGTTAAGCAATTATGATGCAATTAGAGTAAAATCTACATTGTGGAGAACTACCTTGGGAAAAATAATATCTAAAATTCCCAAAATGTTTGTTTGATCAGTAGGCGGGGTTCAGATAGTGCAAATATAATGAGCTTAATATAAAAGCAACAGAAGTGAATGGTAAAATTTTCCACCATGATATAAAAACAGACTTGTGTGTGTGTGTGTGTTGTATTGTGTTCTCAGTACAGTTACGTGACTAATTGGCCACTTACTGTCCGCCGATAGATTATCTGACCGGGTCTTGTGGCCCCCGCGGCCCGTCTCGTCCCCCGTCCATGCGTCTGTCTCTAGACGAGCATCGCATCGATCACACATAATCCGATTTCCCCCCAAAAACAAATAATGAAGCATTTCTGGAGCTCTCCCTTTTAAGCAATTTAGCGATTCGTTCAAACTTGTGCGAATCGATGAAGTGGGTTTTGAAGGATGAGTCTAATGAATTCCCATGATGCTCTAATTTCGCCCTAATGCATCTCAGCGAAATTAAAACGCACATCTGTGATGCTCAGATAAGCAGGATGGAGATTTTATCTGAATTGGAGCGTTTGGAGATGATGTCGTTATTTTAGACTCATCACACTAACTGCTCTAATTAGGTTTCTGATCATTTTATTTAGTCTCAGCTGAGACTCCCAGACTCTGCCGAGACTTTAGGTCCGTCTGTCGCTGTGTTGCTTCGTTTATACATCGTAACTAATGTTTTTACCCAATTAAAACAGTTCAAAGAGCTTCCTGAAACACACCGAGTTTATATATTTTTGTATCTTACAGGTAATTATAACAGCGGCACATTTGCATTTATATACAAGTCTTAAAGACGCCGTAGCAAAATCAGCTCGTTTACTCATTGCATTAATTTATTTTCATCCGAAGAACACAAACGAAAGATATTTTGAAGAACGTTGGTGGTCAAGACAATATTGGATCTCATTGACTTTCATTGGATGAACAATAAATAAGCAGAGATTTATAATATCTTAGGTGAACTGTCCCTTAAATTCTACGAGAGAGGAAAATGGTCATTGAAAATTTTATTACTAAACTGAGTTACTGTATTTAGGGCAAAAAAAGGTTTGATTTATGCAATTAAATGCTGCATAAATTAGGGCTATAACAAAGTAAATAATAAAATAAATAATAATAATAATATTAAATTTAAATGTCAAATAAAATAATTATAAAATTAAATAAAAAATTTTGGGCTAGTCTGACTCATCACTCGTCAATGTCAATATTATTTCAACAGCCAATCAAATCAAAGAAGGCGGAGCTTAGTTTTTAACGTGTTAGTTTTAATGGGGAAAGCGTGCGAGGTGAGATGCAAGGCAGCTAAACATTTAATAACTGACCGACATTAAATAGACCGACATGTAAGTCCAGTGATACAACATTTACTTTTTTATTTTTTGTCATTTTAAAGGAATATTTCACCCGGAAATGAAAATGTGCTCACCTTCAGGTCATCCGAGATTAGGATGTGTTTGTTTCTTGATTAGGTTTGTAGAAATGTAGCATTGCATCAGTGTCTCAGCAATGGATGCTCTGCAGTGAATGGGTGCCGTCAGAATGAGAGTCCAAACAGCTGATAAAAACATCACAACAATATACAAGTAATCCACAGCACTCCAGTCCAGGAGTTAACATCTGGAGAAGACAAAAGCTGAAACAAATCCAGCATTGAGATGTTTATAACTTCAAACCGCTGCTTCTGGCTAAAATACGAGTCCATAATCCATAATAACACTTCCTCCAGTGAAAAAGTGTTCTGGTCTGAATCAGGAGAGAAATCTGCACAGATCAAGCACTGTTTAAACAGCTCTAAACAAATATGTGGCTGGATTTTAATGTGAGAGACATCAGGAGACGGAGGAAGTGTTATTATGGACTTAAACTTTGAAGTTATAATGTCTTGATGTTTTTGTTTTTTTATTCCCTTAAATCCTGTTAAATCCTGTAAGTATGATATTATTTTATATAAAAGCGGCCATTATCAGATGGTCATGAAACTGCTCCAGTTTGCTCCCCCACAATATTCAGGATGTGGTTAATATATGATATGAGGCCATTAATAAATCATTAAGTTAAAGGCTTTTTTAACACATTGATTTCTTATCATGAATCACTGTGTGTGAAACCATTCGAATTTTTTATCGTTGGGTGTGTGAATGATTACTTCTACAGCTCACTGTTTGTGTGTGTGTGTGTGTGTGCATGTCTTGTGTGTGAGTTTATGTGTGAGAGAGAGAGAGAGAAATATGTGTGTGTGTGTGTGTGTGGGTGTGTATATGTATGTGTGTGTGTGTGTGTGTGTGTGTGTGTGTGTGTGTGTGTGTATGTCTGTGTGTGTGAGTGTGGGTGTGTGTGTGTGTATGTCTGTGTGTGTGAGTTTGTGTGTGTGTGTGTGTGTATAGGTATGTGTATGTGTATGTCTGTGTGTGTGTGTGTGTGTGTGTGTGTGTGTGTATGTCTGTGTGTGAGTGTGTGCGTGTGGGAGAGAGAGAAATATGTGTGTGTGTGTGGGGGTGTGTGTATATGTATGTGTTTGTGTGTGTGTGTGTGTGTGTGTGTGTATGTCTGTGTGTGTGTGTGTGTGTGTATAGGTATGTGTATGTCTGTGTGTGTGTGAGAGAGAGAAATATGTGTGTGCGTGTGTGGGTGTGTATATGTATGTGTATGTCTGTGTGTGTGTGTGTGTGTGTGTGTGTGTGTGTGTGTGTATGTCTGTGTGTGTGTGTGTGTGTGTGTGTATATGTCTGTCTGTGTGTGTGAGTTTATATGTCTGTGTGTGTGTGTGTGTGTGTGTGTGTGTGTGTATATGTCTGTGTGTGTGTGTGTGTGTGTGTTGTGCCATTCGAGGCCAGTGATGTGTGTTGCCGGGGTGACAGTGAAGAGACAGTTGCTGTCCAACATCATCCATCTCTCTCTCTCTCTCTCAGTCTTTCTTGGCACAGGATAGTTCATTCATTCAAGGGCGCAGGGTTTGGTTTTAACATTTGAAATTCAATTCAGCTGCTCCATATGTTCACATACGCCGGTACAGTGCCACTTGCAGTTGATCATTTGTTCTTGTTTAAAAAGAGCATTTTAGTCAGCATTTGCCCACAGGCTTTTGAAAAAAAATCTTATCTGAATAATAATAATGCATCTTTTATTTTATTTTAAATATGCATTTAAATGTTTTTTAAATAAATCAACTCAGCACAGTTTTGCTTTTATTTTTCGAATTTTCAGTTTTCTTTCAGTTTTAGTAATTTTGTTATGTGCTGCATTATTATTTTGTTTTTAATATTTCTGTAAAGCTTTATTTTTTCAGTTTTAATCATTTTAGAGCTTAAATTACAGTTTAATATTTTATTTTAAACACTGAATTTTTTAAATAGTTTTAGTTAACAATAGCAACACTTGATGTATGTTTTAAATGCATTTATTTTTAATATGCATTTAAACATTTGAAGAAATCGACTGATTCATTTAGCTTTTATTGTTTATATTTTCAATTTAATTTAAGTTTTAGTAATTTTACTTATTTTGTATATGCTTTTTTTCTTTTTTGTATTTTTTTTATATCTATATAGCCTTATTTTTATTTCAGTTTTAGTGATTGTTAGTTTTTCAGGTTTGTATATCAACTTTATTGCACTTAATGAAAATGGTTTTAATTTGTTTTAGTTTTAGTAAACAAGAACAACACAATGCATGTTTCAAGTGCATGCATTTAAATGTTTAAAGAAAGTGTTTTTTGTCTTTTTTAGTGAATCAGTTTATCCAGTTCGCATAATTGCCAATTGAAAATATCCAAATCTGCACTCGTGCATCTTGCTTTTCTTTTTTTATTTCATTAATTCTCCTCCTCCTCTAGCGCTCTTAAAGCTGTTGTGTGGTAAAAATACCTTCAGAGGTGTTTTATGGAGTCTGATAATAAACTGAGTGGATGTCTGATGAAATGTAGGCAGCCCATTGAACACAGACTCATTTTCTCTCTCTCTCTCTCTGTCCAGGATGCCATTGGTCTTCACACTTCTCTGCCTCTGCGTTTTAAAGATGGGCGGCTTCTCTCCATCTGTCACTCAAGCCACCATCCAATCAGGTGAGAGTCGAGTCTGATTGAGCGGCTGTGATTGGTCAGTCTGTGGCTGGTGAAGGATGAATCCTCTATTGCTCTCTTGCCCGAGACTATATCCATCCTCCTAATCTATCAGCAACCAATCAGATCTCACATTTGAATAATTGATCCAATGAGCACATTAGATCTTCCCACCAATCAGCAGGAGCGTCTCCAGAGGTCTGCGTGAATGAGCTTATATCACAGAATCTACATCTACATCTTCAGAAATAGTGCTGAATGATGCAAACTAAATAAATAAATGAGAATGAGTGAATGAATCTGTGCTGTTGGAAATGAGAATGTTTCCCAGTGCATTTTTAAGCTTTGATTATCTTGTTTTGGATGTTTTTTTTGCTTATATGAAGGATGCAGAATGTTTATTTTCAGTACTTTATGAATTATGTTTGTGTATTATTATGTATGTTTGCTCAGCACCAGGATTTTTATCAATAATTAAAACTAAAATGATAATATTTTAGATTAGATTAGATTAGATTAGATTCAACTTTATTGTCACTGCACATGTAAGGTACAAGGCAACGAAATGCAGTAAGCATCTAACCAGAAGTGCAATAAGCAGTAAGTACAGAATATACAAGGTCTACAATATGTACAATAACTATACAGATAAGTATTATGGACCAAATTTACAGATTTTAAATACTATCAGCATGATATACAGATAGGTGTACTATGAACATATTATACAGATGAATATGTGAAGTGTATGTGTGAATATGTGAATATATTTATTTTGTTACTTAAAACAAAAATAAACAAAAAGATATAAAATATTAAATAACTTAAACATTTTACTTCATATAGTTTTCAAGACAATATTTTTATTTAGTTTAACCTGAAGTACTAAAATAACTAAAACTAAGTAAACAAAAACTAATATAAAATTAATACAAATTATAAAGACATTAAAAAAATAAAAATGACAAAAACATGCAACAAAATTACTAAAATTAAAAAGTTTAAGTGAAGTCAAAATATAGACATAAAAATAAATCCAAAATATTAATAAAAATTATAATATTATGTCACTGATACCAAAATAATGCCAAAATAATAACATGTTCATATAGATAACATGATGCATGCAATATTATTTTAGTATTATTAATATATAAAACATTAATAATATTTATTATGATTTTGAATTAGCTTTCATTTTTATGTTTTTAATTTTCATTTCAATTTTTAGGTTTTAGTAATTTTATGTGCTTTCGTCGTTTTAAATATTTCTATAAAGCTTCAATTTATTGTTATTTCAGTTTTAATAATTTTAGTAGTTTAAATTTCAGTTCTAAGTAAATTTTTTAAGTTTATCATCTATTTATATTTTATTTGAGCTTTATTTCAGTTACTGAAAACGATTTTTTATTAGTTTTAGTTAACAATAACAACACTAGATGCATGTTGCATATTAACATCATACACCTGACGTCAAAAATGAAAGGAAATGCCTTTGTTATTGCAATGATTTCCTCATTAAAAATAAAACCAACTCAAACAATCAAGTGAAAAGTGACTGGATTTCGTGACTTTTTACGAAATCCCTTTAAACAACATTACACAAAGACTTTTGTGCAGTCTTCCAAAATTAGGTTAAACATCCAAATACAAGATTTTTCTAAATCCGATAGCAAAGTCCGCCGAGATGTATTTTAATGAAGACGCGCTGAGCCGGTGCGTCGATGGCTCGACAGACGGTGTGATGTATGAAAGCTCCTCCTAAAGACACCGGCTTTCAGAGCACCTCAACATCACGACTAATGATCTAGAACACATTTGAGGGAGTTGCAGCGGGAACCAAATAAAGCAGAGCCCTTCTATTGATATATGAATAATGCAGCAGCAGCTGTTTTCAGGTTTCGTCCAGCAGCTGTATCACATGTGCTGTTCTATGTCATAATATTAGCGCGGTCATGGGATTACGGGCCGGTTGCACCTCTGGAAGCAGGGGTTAATTAAAAACGCTTCCCGCTGTGGGACAGGAAATTGATTGTTCCAGGAGGGGGTCATTTATAATGGCGTGCGGTGTGTGTGAGCGCTTGTACTAAGACACTCTTAATAGGAAGACTAATCCTCTCCCAGTCACAAAGTGACAGACCAATTACACACACACTCCGCCAGTCCTCCCCCTCCAGCGGCCCAGCGCTCGCTCCGTCCATCCCACAGACAGATCCTGACATCACATGCTTGTCTGTGTGTGTGCGCTTGTGTGTGAGTGTGTGTGTGTTATGCAGAGTCGGTTTGATTTGGGATGGTTATTTATTTAAATATACTTTTTGACATTAGAAGGATCAGCATTTACACTCAGAACAGATCACCTTATCTTTCATTTTTATTTTATATATTCAGTTATATTTTTTTTTTTAGTTTTAGTAATTTTGTAGTGTTTTTATGTCATTGTTACTTTTGAATTTATATTATTATTATAAAGCTATCGTATAACTTTATATGACATATTTCAGTTTTAGTGATTTAATTTTTTTTATTAGTTTTTTTAATTTTAGTAATTTTATTACACATTTGGCATTTTATTTTTTTTCCTTAAATATTTTTATAGCTTTCATTTATTTTTTATTTATTTTTTAATTTTCAATTTTAGTGTTAGTAAGTTTGTAATGTGATTTTTGTAATTTTTTTAATCAGTTTTTTTAAATATTTTATATAGAATATATACAGTATATATAGAAAAAATATATAAAGAAAATAATTGTTACTTAAAATAAAAACACTTTAATTTAAATAAAATATTTAAAAACCTTTTCTAATTTTCATTTAGTTTAACTTGATATACTAAAATAACTAAAACTGATGAAAACACGCAACAAAATTACTTAAGCCAAAAATTCATTAAAATGAAAACAGAAAATATAAAAATAAAAACTATATTAATTCTGATTGGCAAGGTAACATTTATAATTTCAATCTAAGTTTTGTTTATGTGCGTGTTGTGCAGCGTCATATTGATTTGGGATGGTAATTTATTTAAATAGACTTTTTGACATTTAGCAGGTTCAGCATTTTAACAAATCACCTTATCTTTCATTAATATACTGAATAGCGTTTGCATACTGTAAGTGTAGGTTTGCATGGTGAGCGTGTTTGAGAGAGAGAGAGAAAGAGCGTGCCTTGGTATTAATTTCATATTGATGCATTAGTTGCTGATGTGTGAGTTTTAAGATGTAATTGATTCGGCCTTTTTAATGTTTTAACTTTTAAACCATGTTCATGTCATAAATTTGATAGCTCTATTACCTAATATTGATTTGCAAGCAATAATGTGAGTGTGAGTGTGTGTGTGTGTGTGTGCAAGGACTTGAGTGTATAAGTGCATTTGAGCCCATGCAGAGGAAATTTTATTGTTTATTGTTTAGCATGTTGCTTTCATAGCTCAGGTGATGTAATGAAGTTATTAGTTATATTTCGTTGAAGTACATTACAGGTCAAAAGTTTGGAATATTTATGATTTAAAAAAAATGTTTTTGAAAGAAGTCTCTTCTGCTCACCAAGGCTGCATTATTTTATCAAAATACAGTAGAAACTGTAATATTCTAAAATATTTTTACAATTTCTATGTGAATATCTGTTCAAATGTAATTTATTCCTGTGTTCAAAGCTGTATTTTCATCATCATTACTCGAGTCTTCAGTGTCACATGATCTTCAGAAATCATTCTAATATGCTGATTTGCTGCTCAAGAAACATTTCTGATTATTATCAATGTTGAAAACATTTTTGCTGATATATAAAATCACAGTTTCTATAATAAGAAATGTTTCTTGAGCCAAAATGGCTGCTGAAAATTTTAATTTGCATCACAGGAATAAATTACATTTTGCAATATATTCACATAGAAAGCAGTTATTTTAAATTGTAATACTATTTCACTGTACTTCTACTGTATTATTGATCAAATAAATGCAGCCTTGATGAGCTGTTAGACAAAAACATTAAAAAATCTGAATTATTCCAACCCACGGATCTGCCCTCTTTAGCCAAATCCACCTAGATGCTTTTTCAGCTGGGTCTAACGTGGTGTAAATCGCTTTCTTTCGCCTCTCTCCTGATATTCCAAGTGCTGTGTATGCCCTGTACAGCGACTGGCCTGCAAAGCCCCGACACCCAACCTCCACGGGCCAGCACTTGGCTTTCCAACCTTTTCTTTGGCAGTTGCTCCTCAGTTCCTCATACTTTTCTCTTTTCCGCTCAAAGGCCTCCTCCATCTGCTCTTCCCATGGTACGGTGAGCTCAAGCATCAGAACGTTCTTTATTGAGTCGGACCATAGCACAATGTCAGGCCGCAAATTAGTCTCTGTGATGTGAGGAGGAAACCTCAGCTGCTTTCCTAGGTCTACTTCCATCCTCCAGTCCTGTGTAGTAAAGAGTAGCCCAGTTGCCTTTTGATGTTCTCTAGTTGGTCTTTCTCCCTCTTTGACAAAGTGAATGGCATTCCTGTTCGGTCTTGTCCTCCGGCAGATGTTAAGAGTGTTGCTCATGGATTCTGCTGTCGTCCTGAGGACCTGATCATGCCTCCACCGATAGCGACCATCTGCAAGAGCTCTTTTACAGCAACTTAGGATATGTTCAAGTGTACCAATTCTCTCACAAAGAGGGCAGACTTGTTATTTCTCTAGGCCCCAACAATGCAAATTAGGTGGACTTCACAGGACGTCATAGACTGCCTTGATAAGAAATTTGATACTCTGTGAATCCGTCTCAAGAGATCATTCTATGTAATCTTTCGCTCCATCACCTGCTCCCATCTGGTCCAGGCACCCTGTTGTCTCATCACTACTGCTCTGCTCATTCTCTCCTCCTCACCAACTGCCCTGATTTCATCTTAAATAAGCGGTCGTCTCTCCCTCCCTTGTGCTTTATCGAAACGTGGCACTTCAAGGCTTCCAAGGCCAGATCTTCCCTTAGCAACTGCTCCCATTAGCACTTTGTGTCGCAGCCGCGCCTCAGCTCCTTCCGCTTCTGCTTCTGCTCTCTACTTCCTTCCTGTTTTTACTTCCACTCTTGCTCCGATAACTTTTGGGTCTGAGGATTCACGGTACTGCAACACTTCTCTCACTCTAATTACTTTGAACTTTCAAGGGGAGTCTCAGTTTGTAGGACCTCCCATACAGTGCAAAACTACTGATATTTCTAGGTAACCCAAGCCATCTTCGCAAAAACCGGCTGACTACCCTCTCCAGTTCAGTAACGGTTGAAATTGGGAACTTGAATAGCAACAGTGACCAGAGGATTCTTGGTAATATGCCGTGCTGATAGACCCAAGCTATACACCACTCTGGAAGGCCACTCCTGTCAACTTCCTGCATCCATTGCTCACACTCCTCCCAGGTGTATCTTATTGCAGCTTTGTCCTTGAGTGTCGCGTTGAAAGTTTTCCCGAGACTTTTAACAGGGTTCTCTGTTATAGTTGGGATTTGGATATTCTCTATAGAGAATCTGAATTTTTCAGAGACTCTCCCCTTCTTTAGCACTGCAGATCTCGACTTTGCAGGCTTAAAGGACATCCTAGCCCACCCCATCAGCCGCTCCAGCCGCTTCAGTATCCACCTGGCACCTGGTACTGACTCTGTTGTAATAGTCAAGTCATTGTTCATTGCCAGGCTAAACAAGGTGCAGCCTGTGATAATACCAACCTCCAACCTGCACCAGTCTGATTTAACTGGCCTTGTTTAAA
This sequence comes from allo-octoploid hybrid of Carassius auratus x Cyprinus carpio, assembly GCA_024542945.1. Classification (NCBI taxonomy): domain Eukaryota; kingdom Metazoa; phylum Chordata; class Actinopteri; order Cypriniformes; species allo-octoploid hybrid of Carassius auratus x Cyprinus carpio. The sequence goes on from CM045044.1 coordinate 64,219, forward strand.
CTCTCAGGTGGAACTTGTTGTAATAGTCCATAATGAGCTTTGTGATGCCTACAGGAACATGGTGCCTAAGCAGGGCACTCTCAAGAACTTTACGGGCAATTGAGCCATAGGCATTTACCAAATCTAACCACAGCACCACTAAGTTACCACTGGTTTCTCTGGCCTCCCTCAGCAGCTGCGTGATGACTCCTGTATGTTCCAAACAGCCTGGCACCTTTGGGATACCTCCCAAGGGGGAAGTCGTGGCCTAGTGGTTAGAGAGGTGGACTCCTAACCCTAAGGTTGTGGGTTCGAGTCTCGGGCTGGCAATACCATGACTGAGGTGCCCTTGAGCAAGGCACCGAACCCCCAACTGCTCCCCGGGCGCCGCAGCATAAATGGCTGCCCACTGCTCCGGGTGTGTGTTCACGGTGTGTGTGTTCACTGCTGTGTGTGTGTGCACTTTGGATGGGTTAAGCACGAATTCTGAGTATGGGTCACCATACTTGGCTGTATATCACGTCACTTTTGGACAGAGGTATCGATGTACTTATTCCTCAAGAAGTACTAGGTTAAGGGCTTTGTCACCATGCTGAAAAAGATTTTTCCTTCAACACTTAGCAAGGATATTATCCTAAACTAGTTGATGTCTACTGAGTTTTCTTCTTTTGGGATCCACACACCATTTGCATACCTCCATTGCTTGGGCACTTTACCTCGTCTCCAGATAACCTTGAGGATTTTCCACAGCCTTAGGAGAAGACGAGGGCACCGTTTGTAGATGTTATAGGTAGTACCACTTGGGCCAGGTGCTGAGCCAGCTCTAGCTTTCTTAACAACTTGTTGAACCTCTTTGAAGGGTGGCTCTCACAAGTCAAAGGCGTCTGTTGGTTCTTGAGGGGTAATGAGGATGTCACAATCTCCCTGTTCAACTTCTCTGTCTGGGTCACTGAAGGTGCTATGGAGATGTTGATCTATCTGGTCCTTTGTACATATCAGGACACTTTTCTTCTGGCCCAGCAGCTGTTTTGTGAACTGGAAGGAATTGCTGATAAATGCTGCTCTCCTCCGTGCTCTTTCCCTCCTACGTCTCCGATGTTGCTCTGCTCTTCTCAGGGTTATGAGCCTTTTCCTCAGCATCACTCGTAATTCTTCCAGTGGTGCCCTTCCCTCCTCATTTGCCAACTTATATTGACTCTTTAGTTCTTAACGGATTTTGTTTGCTCTGTTACTCCTAACATATGGCTGCTTGGTCTTTTTTTCCTCTGTGCCAAATCTCTCAGCTGCAACTGTCATGACCAATGTTGTTATTGTCTACAATCTCCTCTCCACCTCACCTTTCACTATTGTTTCCAATGCCAGGTCTATGTCCTCATCAAATCTTTCCCAATCTGTTGTTTGACTGGCTCTAGGCCATCTGATCCGCACAGTCTGTGATGCTATGTTTGGCTGGACAGCATGCACCACTCGGAGGCTCTCGGTACTGTGGGGTGCTTCCTGACCCTGTTCCTCCTCTGTCTCACCAGATCGAAGATCTGTGCATTGTGGTACTCTCTGTTGCTCCTTACATTTCATCCTTGACTGGTGGATTTTCAGACCTCTCTGATTCTTACACATTTTGTCACAGGCGCACTGGATAATCATTGTTATTAGTCCATTGCTTTGGGTCGATAACCTTGTATCTGTCCACATAGGAAGCTCTTCCGCCCCCCCCCCCGGGCTTCCCTGTGGGTATCTTTCTCTTCTTTGATCCGTAGCTTTCTGGGGTTCTCCCTCACAGGAGCTGCAGTTAGGGCTGCTAACCCACCCGCCCCAATTTGCTGTCTTTCTAAGCTGTCAACTGTCTCTCCAGTTGTCACCAAACTTACTTGATTGTAAACCAGACTTTCCTGGTAGTCACTGGCATCCCAGACAAAAGTGCTTTTAGAAACATCTTTATGATGCTATGCTGGGACACATCATCAGTGATATTACCTGGAGTCAGAGGGTGTTTCAGGGTCTTTCAAATATCATACACCCTCACCAAGGCGACCCGACCAGGGTTGATCAGCTGCCCTAGCAGCAACCCACGGATCTGCCCTCTTTAGCCAAATCCACCTAGATGCTTTTTCAGCTGCATCTAACATGGTGTAAATTGCTTTCCTTCACCTCTCTCCTGATATTCCAATATATACAGTACAGAGCTATAAAATGTACATGGAGCAGCTCGGATCATTTGGACACTTTGCAAAGACACTCAACCTTTTTTCATCAACTGCACTGCATCATTATAAAGTGAAGACAAATGCATAAGGCTTCTCTTATTCTAAAATACATATACTGTTGCTTTGCCATTGTTTATTTGTGCTGTTCTTCCTTGTTTTTGACTTTATTGCATATTGTTTTTATTGTCTTGTACTTTTAATTTCAAACTGTCTATTTTGGGAAATCTCTGAGACATTGTTGAGATCTTGTGAGGTATGTTTCTGAGGTTGTTTGTGTGTTTCAGAGCTTCAGTGTCATGACTGGGGCGTGTGGAGTGAGGGTTCGGTGCAGGTGTATGACGGGGAGGTGGCGTATCTCTACTGTCCGCTCTTCTCTCATCCCACGCTCTACAGCTACAATCAGACTCAGAACAGCAGACTGTCTCTGCTGTGGTACCGACACACACACACACAGGAGCTGGAGCAGCCCATCAACCTCAAACTACACACACTGCACAAAGACCGCGAGTACCTGTGGATTCAGCCGGCTTCGGTGCTGGACGCCGGACTCTACACCTGCATGCTCCGGTAAACACTTACACACAGATGTGCAAAGCCATGACTAGTTGGTTGGTTGTCTGAATGGTTAAACAACTAGTCTTAAGCAAGCTGAATTAGTCTGACACAAATACATCACATTTTGGAAGTAAAATGGGTTAGTGAATGCTGTTTCATGCTGGTAGAACATCATGATTACTAATTCCTGCAGACCATAATATATTTATAAATTCATTTTTTAATGCCATTTTATACTTGTAATGTATGTAAATTGTTTCACATCACACCATAATTCATATCCCATATATGTAAAAATGATAAATGTTACAAAAATGTATGTATATGTAATATAAAATAAAATAAAATTCTATAAATATACATGCGTAACCAAATCATGCAGGTTATTTCTTCGTATTTATTTATTTTATATTTTAAATAGTTTTATTTGGGTGTAATTATATTATTTTAAAATTTATTACACTAAATTAAATTTAATTTAATCTAAACAGAAATGTATAACAAAATCATGCAGGTTATGCCATCATGTTTGTGTAATAACCTAATTTAATCTAAATGCAATGTAATGTAATAATTTAATAATAATTTAAATTTGAATTAATTTAATTTAATTTGATATTTAATTTAATTTAATTTAATTTAATCAGAAACATGTAACCAAATCATGCAAGTAATTCCATCATGTTAGGAATAGGTTAGAATATAAAATAAAAAAAAAATAAAAGTACATATTATTTGGACGTTAACATGTAATCAAATCATGCAAGTAATTCCATCATGTTAGGTTTAAGAAAGGATATAAATGTATCAAATATAATATAATAATAATGTATTATTATATAATAATATATAATAATAATAATAAATATTATTTGATCAAAATGGAATTATGTAACAAAACCATGCAGGTTATATCATCATTATAATAATAAAATTTATATAATATAATATAATATAATATAATATAATATAATATAATATAATATAATATAATATAATATAATATAATAAATTATTTGGATCTAAATATAAACATTGAACCAAGTCATGCTGGTTATTTTATCATGTTAGGGTTAGGTTAGGATATAAATACATATTATATAGATCTAAATATAAACATGTAACCAGTCGTGCAGGTTATTTCATGATGTTTTGTGTGTGTGTGTGTGTGTGTGTGTGTGTGTGTGTGTGTGTGGCAGCAACATTTCCTCGTGTGTGAAGATCGGCGTGAAGCTGGAGGTGGTTCAGAAGGATGGAGAGTGTGACCCGAGAGCTAAACCTCACCTGAACCTGACCATACCGTTCCAGAGCGAACGAACCCTCACCTGTCCAGACCTGAACACACTCACGCTGCCCAACAGCACACACTCCGTCAGCTGGTACCAAGTGAGTCTGTATGTGTGTGTGTGTGTGTGTGTGTGTGTGTGTGTGAATAAACATCTGAGACTATCATAATTAAATATGATGCTGGAAACTCAACCGACTGTTACGAAGCAAATGAATTTCTTAATCTCCAGAGTCGCACGGCTAATGAACTGAGAAGATGTGAACGCAAACAATCAGCATCATTCAGTTTAAAGGTTGTATGCGAGCAAAACTATCAAAATGCAAATCAGTGCAGGCTATTTGTCTGTTTAAAGAGTCGTAACAATGCAAGAAATGACCTGAAGCGATAGCATGTATGAAAAAAGATGTATTATCTATATGCTAGTGCATTGTTATATTAATAACCTAAACACGTCTAAAATGCATTACTGTATATAGTTAAGATGGACCACTGCTATTGGAATGAATGGGAGAAAGTGGACACCCATATATGGCGACTCTAGTAAAATAAGTCCCGCCTTCCAAAGAAAAGAGCCAATCAGCAGTCGGCAAAGTCACTATCTGGTCTTTACATGAAAACTTGTGCTCCGATGACGCATTTCATGTCCATCTAGTTACACAAGAGTTCTCAGGAGGACTTGTGAGGATGAAATCACACTGCAGGTGTGTGCATTCAGCTTCAGATACACTGTGCCCTGATCAGACTACAAATCTATATGTCCTGCACAGCTTGTTAAAGGTCATTTCAGTCAAATGACAGTTTTAACTGCATTTTCTTGCTGCAATACGTATAAAATGCTTTTTTTTTAAAAGCTTGTGGGGAAAAACAGTTGCATGACATTTAGAAAAGTTAATCCAGCGTTTCTGTGGCAATCTATGAGGAGTTTTGTGTGTAAAAGTATATAAGGCATAAAGTGAGTTATTAGTGTTCTTATTAAATAAAGGCCTATAAACATTATTACTGTATTAACGTCTTTATCAGGGATTCCCAAACTTTTAGTATTATTAACATACTATATATATATTTTTTATTTTTATATTTTCCTTTTTCATTTTAAATTATTATTATTATTATTAATAAATTGTTATTTCTGTTTTAGTAATTTTAGTAATCTAAATAAAAGATTTGTTGCATTTACAGCTGAAAAAAAGTTACTTTTTTTATATTTTTTTATTTCAGTTAATATGTTTTTTCAGTAAAATTAAATGTTTTTAATTTAAATTTTCGTTTTAGTTAACGATAACAATGCTGTCAGCCGAATCCCTTTGGCCTAAAATATTTACTTGAAATCCCCCTAATATTTAAAGTAAATATTTAGATAGTTTAACAATGCATTTGCATGTTTGTGGTTTTCTGATGGTCAGTTAATCGTTGCATAACATGCAGGTAAACAAATAACATTTTTATTACATAATTATATTATATATTTCTTATATTAATTAAGTGTTTTATTTTGATTATTATTTTAATTTTATTTTAACATTTTTATTATTTAATAATTTATAATTTTATTAGTATTTTATTATCCAGGGTCTATAGTTATTTAAAACTAAAAGATAAGAGCACTTAAAAAAAAAAAAAAATTTGGTTACTTGAAATAAAACAAACAGAAATAAAATTAAATAAAATGAAATAAAAATGAATAAAAATTAAATAAACATAAAAATGAATAAAAGGACTGAAAATAAAAATTAAAAATAAACCCTCAGAATGACATCATCTCGCTTCTAGAGAGTGAAGGGGTTTGAGAAACATGAGACTAGTTGAGTGTGGGTCAAACATGCCGGGTGACGTCTGTTTCTCTGTAGTCATGCAGGACTACACTGTTTCGAAGCGACCGGGAGCTGAAAGGAGACGGTCTGGTGATCTACAGGATGCTGGAGCCGTACACCGGCCTCTACACGTGTGTGGTTTCGTACCAGATGAACGGACGCACGCTCAACTTCACACGCAGCATTAACGTCACAGCTGTTGGTACGATTTTATCTCATTTCTGTGGTTGCTTATTTGCTTGTTTCTTATTTCTTGCAATTGCAAGTTTATGTTTCATAATTCTGGCTTTTCGCAGATCTTCCTAGCAAAAAAAAAAAAATAGGTATTTTATACACACATATATATATATATATATATATATATATATATATATATATATATATATATATATATATATATATATATATATATATATATATATATATGTATGTGTGTAATGACAAAAACTATAGAAAATAAAAACGAATAACCATAAAATGGGTAAACTTTTAATAAATTAAAATATTACTAAAACTATAATAGTTAACACTGAAATAACACTGACATCATCTCCTTGCAATTCCGTTTATTTCTCCCAATTTTGACTTTTGTTTTTTGCAATTCTGAGTTTTTATATCGCAATTGCGAGCTTATATTCACCATTCTGACTTTTCTCAGCTTTTCGTGTTTCCTCTCATCTCAGTTCTATTGAAGCTCATTTGCGTCCGGTTTAAAAATATAAAAAAGCTAATTGCAACGTTTTATCTCCAAATTCAGACTTTTTTTCTCTTGCAATTGCAGATTATAAACTCATAATTCTCTTTTTACTTCTTATAATTCTGTTTTTTATTTCTTGCCACTGAATTAAAAATAAAAAAGGTAATTGTAAAAAAAAAAGTATATATTTAAAAAAAATGCTTAATTGAGAAAAACTAAAAATTCAAATGAAATATAAGAATTTTAAATATTAATAAAAATTATAATAGTGAATAATTATAATAACACTGCTATTCTGAGTTTATATCTCGCAATTAACTTATTTCTCCTTAGAATCCTGAATTTGTTTTCTTGCTTTTATCTCGTAACATACTTTTCTCGCAACTGTGAGTGTATATATCACAATTCGGTTTATATCTCATATTTGTGACTTTAAATTTTTTCATGCAATTCTGAGTTTATTCCTCACATCTTAGGAGAATTATTTTCAGAATAGTGCGATTACCTGTTTTATAGTTTAATCTGTGGCAGCGAAAGCTTCCATATATTTGGTCTCCTCGTCTCAAGATTCACACCTCCGTCTCTCTCTACTGTAGTTCCTGACGTGGGCCCTAAAGTTCCCATCATTCTGAATCCCGCGAGCGATCAGATCTTCACAGTGACTCTGGGTGAGCGTCACCGTCTTCTTTCCCCGTTTTTGCCGTGTTTTCTGCAGTATGCATCACTGAACGTCTCCGCATTGCAGGAAGTACAGTGAATCTGTCCTGTCGTGTGTATCTGCCTCACCTGTACGAGGAAAAGCAGAACATCTGGTGGACTGTCGATAACAAGACCGTGGAGCAGCTCGCCGACCCGCGATTCCGCTCACCTGAGGCCACGTACGGATGTGTTTCTCACTTCTTCAGTTTGTCTCGATCTCTGTTTTATTGACTCTTGTGTGTGTGTGTGTGTGTGTGTGTAGGCTTTTCTCATATGATTACGGTGACGAGATAAAAGAACGAGTCCTGTATGTGATGGATTTTTCATCTGACGACCTGCAGAGGGAGTTTAACTGCTCCGCCAGAAACAGCCGCGGGTTTAACACCAGCAGAGCCGTACTCAGAACCGAACGTAACTACAACTAACACACACATGCATATCTCTTCACATAGAATTTATTCCGGTGATGCGCAGCTGTATTTCCAGCATCATTACTGCAGTCTTCAGTGTCACGTGATCTTCAGAAATCATTCTAATATGATGATTTGCTGCTCGAGAAACATTTCTGATAGTGTGTGTGTGTGTGTCGTGTGTAGCGTACGTCCCGACTCTAGAGCTGGGCTGTGGTTTAGGTGTGACGCTGGCGCTCATGTTGATGATGTTCGTCATCTATCACGTGTTCTGGCTCGAGCTGCTGCTGCTCTATCGCTCGTGGTTCGGCTCAGATGAGAGATACACGGGTGAGCAAACACACAAACACACATTCACAGACACTTGTGATGGAAACAGCTATTATTGGAGATCAAACACCAGTAGTGACTGAACTCTGTTTCTGCAGATGATAAGCAGTATGACGTGTACATCTCATACGCTCGCAACAGTGAGGAGGAGGAGTTCGTTCTGTCCACGCTGCGTCGAGTCCTGGAGGCCGAGTTCGGTTACTCCGTCTGCATCTTCGACCGGGACAGTCTTCCTGGAGGAAGTGAGTATGACTCCAGACATACTGTACAGCAGCGGCTTCATTCACTGTTTAATGTGCATTTAAGAATGTGTACGTTTACTTCATTTACATTCACATTCACATTACTAGTCACTTTTACACCATTTCACCATTAAAATTAAAGCTTGAGGATTCGACATGTTTAAAATTTGGGGTTTTGGCATTTGAACGTGAACTTGATTGAACACAGTTTTATAAATGTAAATAAATAAAAAACTATACATATGTAAAAAAAAAAAAAAAAAGTAAAATGCAACAAAATTATTAAAATCACAGTAAAAAAAAAAAAACTAAAATATTAACAAAAATTATAATAGTGTATGACATTAAAATAACTAATAGAATGTTAAAATAAAATGTCAAAAAAAACATTTAAAAATAAATTAAATATTTTATCTATTTAATTGCATGTCATGTGACCATCAACTGTGAATTTGCATATATAAATTGTTAAATTATTGAAATATTAACGTAAAAAGAGTATGTGAACACAGACACAAATTTACAAAGTAGGTGTCAGCATTGTTATTGTTAACTATTTTTATAAAGTCGACATTTAAACGATGCTGAAATACAGTAAGATACAATTATTACATGAAAAACTAAATGAAACTTAGAAATAAAACTATAACCAAATTAAACCTAAACAGTAGTATTTTAAGGAATGAACGTAAATAAAATAAAAAATTAAACAAATTAAAAAAATAAAATAAGATAAAATGACAGAAATAAAAACTAAAACTCAAATAAATGTAAATGCAAAAAAAGAGAAAAAAAAACTGAAACTGACAAAAGCACATAAAAATATATATATATATTTTTTTTAATGATACTAAAATAACACTAGTATGTTTTGGCTGTATAGTGAATGTTAGCATGAAGTGTTGAGCAAAATGAGTGAGTGTGATGATGTACTCGTATGGTGTGTGTGTGAGTGAGTGTATTAACGTGTGTCTGTGTGTAGCTATAACAGACGATACGCTGAGGTTTGTGGGTCAGAGCCGCAGGCTGGTGGTGGTTGTGAGTCCGTGCAGCGCTGTCCGCGGGACACAGGCTCTGCTCGAGCTGCAGGCCGGACTGACCAGCATGCTGCACGGCGGCAGCCTCAAGGTGGTTCTGATCCAGTTCAAACCGGTCCGGAGGAAGAGCTGGGTCAAAGAGCTGCGCCAGGCCCGGCTGGCACTGACGCTCATTTGCTGGAAGGGCGAGAAATCGGCCCCTCTGTCCTCACGCTTCTGGAAACAGCTGCAGCTGGAGCTGCCCATGAGGAGGGACACACAACACACACTCACCAAGCTACCGGACATCACACAACACACACCCGACACACACACGAAAAACACACATCAGGCAGAAGAGAAACTCATCGATCCTTACTCTACCAGTGCCTTATAGACATCAGCTGTGTCCATAGTCACACTGTATTTGTATAGCGCTTTTCACAATATTCATCATTTAAAGCAGCTTTCACATGTCTTATATCCGTATAGGAAGTCCTATAGGATTTTCAGTGTATATTTGGGATTATATTTATACTATTATGGTATTCAGGGATATGTGGGTCATAAACAAAAATGGGTTTTCAAGCATCAAAACAAAAGTTTAATACAACTTTACATTAAAACTTAGCCCCCCCCCCATATTTTGATCAAGAATCATTAACGACATTAAAAGACTCAGGTTTGACCCATTTGTCACTAAGAAGTTTTTAATCAATTAAAATATAATTAAAACAATTTTTTTACATTTATTTTGATGCGTACACCAAAATAGGATTCCTTGTCTTTGATCCATATATATATATCATATTTAATTGAGTTTAATGACATTTAAATTTAAATTTAATTCAGTTTTAGTGCTTCAACTTATTGTATATCCGTTAGCATATATAATTTCCATTTAAGCTAATTACGTTGAGTTTTCATGAGGGATTCCCAGTGTTTTTATACTATTATAGTATTATTGATATTTTGAATTTATTTTTATATTTTTAGTTTTTCATCTAATATTTATATTTCATTTCAACTATTTCAGTTAACAAAAATGATTTTAACAAATGATTTAACAACATTTGCATATACACCGTTCTCTGATGTCCGTTAATAATATATATATATATATATATATATATATATATATACAGTTTAAAAATATGTAATTTTATAATTTCGATTTATTTATCTTTTTTTATCAACTCTCAAACCCCCTGCAGTTCCCTCAAGAACCCTGCTGTAGTGGGTTTGGATTGAACTGCATTTATCTGCACTAAAGTAGATTATCTCCACTATGGCAAGGCAAGAAATAGTGTGCTATAAAAGAGGATTTTAGAGGTTTCATCCCCTCTTTAATGCTCCATAACAAACCTCCAGCTGTTTTCATTCAATTGCATTTGATTGATTTTGTTGTTGTCATGCACCACTGTTCTTCATATATGACCATGCCATGTCCAGTATGTTCTGTGATCATATTTTTAAACTTTTTTGATAAATAAAAACTTATTTTTGCATTTGCACCGGTTTCATTTATTCATTTCATGACATTTCTCACGATGATTTCATACTGAACCCGATCACCCCATGACAGCAGCTGACGTCCATGTCCATTATTTAATTACGCTCATGATCACGGATGATGAAATGTTTGCGAAAGCATTTCCTCTCAGTCATCGGTGAATAGAGGAAGTGGTAAAGCCTCAACCAATCACTTGCCGTCTTGCCCCGGTGAATCTGGTTTTGTGTGTTTCTCAGCTCGAGGTCTGGAGAAGCCAGATCAGCTCAGCTCTGATTCTCTAAAAAGAAAAACCCCACATATGCCTGAATATATTGCAACCGTGAACGCACATGTTTCCAGCCTCCTTCGTTTTAGCAGTGTTTTTTTTTTCCATTGGCAATTCAGAAAGTTCAAAAGGCATTCGAAAATGAACCACTTGTCATTAGTTTAAAGGAATAGTTCACCCCAAAATAAAAATCTGCTGAAATGTGCTCACCCTCAGTTCACCCAAGATTTGGAGTTATTATGGATTATGGAGTCATGTTTTAGATTGAAGCAACATTTTGAAGTTAAAATGTCTTGGATGGATGTGTTTCTTACAAACACGCAGCTTTTGGCTTCATAGGATGTTAATGGATGGACTGGAGTGGATTATTGTGATGTTTACTTTTGATTTATTTATACTTATATGTGGCAAAGCTGAAAAAACAAACAAAAAAACATTGTGTTCATGCAATGATCCACCCAAAACAAAGGACTTCAGTTAAAGCTCAACTGAAATGATAAGAATTCCTCTTGAGAAGTCACATCTACAGTGAGATTATAATTCACATACTGTATATTTGTCAACAAAAGAGTAAGACTTTGTGCTTAATTAACACGTGGATGAAGTGAATGATGTTTGGGGTTGGTAAGTCTCTTCTGCTCACCAAGGCTGCATTCACTTGATCAGAAATACAGTAAAAACAGTGAAATATTATTACAATTTCAAATAACTATTTTCTATGAGAATATATATTAAAATGTATTTTATTCCTGCGATCAAAGCTGTATTTTCAGCATCATTACTCCAGTCTTCAGTGTCACATCATCTTCAGAAATCATTCTAATATGCTGATTTGCTGCTCAAGAAACATTTCTGATTATTATCAATGCTTTGCTGCTTCATATGTTTGTTGTCAAAAGAACAGCATTTATTTGAAATAGAAATCTTCTGTAACATTCATATTAACATTCATGATCAAATGAATGCATCCTTGAATAGAAGTGTTCATTTCTTGCAGAGGAAGTGTAATCAGCGCCTGCTGTGTGTGTGTGTGTCAGATCTGATGGAGTCGGTCCTCAGGTGTATGCAGGCGTGTCGGCGGCTGCTGGTGGTGCTGAGCTCGGACTGTCTGTGTGAGAAGAGCATCAGTCTGCTGGAGTGCCGTCTGTGTTTGTACCTGCATCACACATCGCGCGCGCCCCTCATCACCGTGAGACGGCGCGCGCTCAGCGCCCCCTGCGGCGACATCGCGGAGCTGCGCAACAACTCCACCTCCGTGCGCTGGCACGGCGCGCGCTCCGAGCGGACGGACTCGCGCTTCTGGAAGCTGCTGCGGCTCGCGCTGCCTCTGCGACCGCTCGCTCTCGGGAAAAGACTCATCGATAGCACCTCCTCCCACTCGGACCTGGCGTCCGTGGCCACGCGCTACACGCAAGCGCAGACGGTCTCGCACAGTCGGCGGAGCAAAGGGGGGCGGGGCGGAACGAGGCACCTGGGCGTACGCGACAGAAGTGGGCGGCGCTGTGAGCAAAAGGGGCGGGGCTGTGCAATCTGCGTGAGTTTTCAGGAAAGTCGTCGAATTTGGGGCGGAGTTATCGCTACTCAGTGGAACACACACCTGCATCAGCCTGTAGCCAATGGGACGACACCTTACAACATGCATAACTCCAACACCGCACCTGGAAACGACCCCGGCAGTGACCCCAGCAGTGACCTGTGCCCCTGTGAACCAATCAACAACAACCTGACAAATGAGCTACAAACCACACACTGCTGACACACACTGCTGGACAACCAACCGGCCAAAATCATGAATGAAATGTGTAGCCTAAATCACAATAATTATCAGGTAATATGTAAATAATAAACATGAATTCAATAAACCAAGTTAAAAACATCAGGCTGACCTTTGACCTGAGACTAATGAGTTTTTTCACTGGCATATTGCATACTGCACAGCAGCCTACGGCAGTGTTTCCCAACCTTTTTTTGATAAATAAAAAATCCCGCAGCACACCACTAAGCTCTGAAATATAGCAAACAAACAAAAAATATACAGGGGGTGGATTCTGCGTTGTCAGAGTTGGTATTGTGGCTTTATTAGACACTTGCACTTAACATTTTGTGAAAATCTAGCTCAAATCAACAAGGCTTCTGTCCAGCGAATGACTGCACGATGTGTTTTGTCCGTCATTAGAATGGTTGCATCTGGAGCAGAGAGTGCATCACATTACGTTTTCATCAACTTACAGGTTATAAAGATTATTGTAGCTTATTTCTTGTTGTTAATTAAACTTGGCCAAAATCTCATGATATAAAAGATGCAGGATATTATATTGGTTACAAGATGTCAAAATGCTGTATACTGCATGCTATTAAAAAAAAATTGTATGCAATGCAGTATGCAGCTAATGTTTCAAACAGTAGTAAGCTGCATTGCGTTGCAATATTTCACTCATTAAGCTCTGGTCTCGTGTATTGCACCTATTATATTTCTGCAGACATTTAGCATACTTCATACGTACTGTACACTATACATATACTATTAAAAAGGAATGGTTTAGAACAAAACAGTAGCAAATGCTTCTGTTTATTTACATCTAGTGAATTACAATAATTATCTAGGCTTAGAATAACATTTTAAAAACATGGCAAATAAAAAATAAAAATAAAGCCCCCACTATTTAAGAAAAATAGTGCTAGCTAACTACTTATGTGAAACAATATTTATGCACTATGCTAAAATATTAACATTTGACATAAATGCATTGCATGTTTAATTTGACAAGTTGCATCCAGTAACATAAAAATTAATTAAATTACATTTAAATATTTTCATATCTGGCAATATGAACAAATAATATGTCATTTGTTCAATATAATTAAATATATTGAATGTTTAAAAAAAATCTTTCCAGTAGTTCATAGCTTCATATTGAATAAGAACAATTATCCAAGTCTAAAATAGCATTTTAAGAAATACTTTGTACTTTAAAAGAATAAATATTCAGATGAACCAAAAAAAAAAAAAAAAAAAAAAAAAAAAAAAAAAAAATATATATATATATATATATATATATATATATATATATATATATATATATATATATATATATATATGTTTAATATATATGTTTAATATATAATATAATACATACTACAATATAAAATATAATCAAAAATATAAACTATGTGCAGCTTTAAAAACAATATTTTGACAGTCCAAAAAACAGATGTTAAAAATATATTGCATATTTGAAAATAGTTCTTGAAATGTGAAATATAGTATTCCACACAGTCTGTCTTGCTGAATATTGTAAATTTTTAAATGTAGTAAAAAATATGTTTGCTGTGCACAGTATGCATACTGAAAACAATACCTGTAGTATGCCAGTATGGCATTTCAAACAAAGCCTGTGCTCTATCTGGCCACTAGAGGGCAGATTCTTCTTAGAATTCCTGCCTTGTGCATGTTGTGGTTTGGCTTCATGGCCTTTCAGTGGCAGCAGGCCACACTTGACATTACTGCATTACTAACACTCGTCCGCAGACATGGGCGTGTGTTGTGGTGTGTTATTTAACGGTTCTCAGGAAAGCTGTCCTGCCTGACGTCATGTTTATCGAGTATCAGGAAGTAAAACTTGTTTAAAAAACAACAACAACAACAAACAGGTAGAGGTAGATCTGATTTTCATCTTTACTTTTGTTGGGATATCAGGGTGTGCCGTCTGTCAGTAACTCTTAAAAATCCCTCCTTTGAGTAGTTTTTCTTCCTTTTTCTATATGAAGGCTTATCGCTGAGAGATATAAAGGAGCTCAGGAAGAATTTCCCTAAAATATTCATGATATGAGAAATGATGAGCACACTCGCATCATCTACATTTGTGGTCATTTCGTGTTTGTGTGTGTGTGTGTGTGTGTGTGTGTGGTAGTGAGTACAAACACTCAGTCACAGCTAAATGGGTCATTACACCTGAAAATATAAATGACTGATAACAAGAACCATGCTGCAGGATTGAGGGAAGCAGGAAAGAAGGGTTCTGGAATAAGGAGGGGTGAGAATAGAAAGTGAGCGACCAAGAAAAGGAAAAGGAGAGCTGAGCAGAAGTGAGTTGGAAATGCCCTAAAATTCCTGTGTATTCCAGTAAAGCGTGTCGTCCTGCTGCTGGTGAGTAATCATGTGACCAGGTGTGAAGCCTCTGCCTCCTGTCATGTTTTTGGTAACATGACTTCCTGAGCAACCTGAAACCATTAGTGATGATTGCTAAAGAAAGTGTCATTTATTATAATGCATATATTTATATCCAAATATAGTTATGATTAATATTTGTGGTCAGAATATCTCAGAGCCTCGAGGGTGGAGCATTTTCACTTTAGATAGTAAGAAACCACCTAGCCAACAACAGAATTACTCAGCAAGTTCAAAGTAACGCTGGCAACCACACAGAACATCTTATTAGTCACAGACGCCCCGACAACCACCCAGAACTCCCTAACTACCATTCAGAGCACCTTAGCAACCATTTAGAACACCCCAGACATGAGAACCGCTCAGCAACTGCATAGCACCCCTACAGTCCCCTGAAACTCCCTTGCTACCACTCAGAGCACTCAGTGACCGCATAGCAACACCCTGGCAACCACAGCCGTTTCTAAATATATGCATTCTTGTCTGTACTTGTGCTCTTGTGGACTTGTGAAGCGTCATCAGTCATTGCCCAAGTACCGTTCCAATTCAAAGTTCACTTCTAGCCACTTTTAAATCCCCGGATGTGTTCTTGCTCCGCCCCTTTTACCGAACTTGAGGCAGCCAGGTATCCCATAATGTATTTTTCACCAACCAGCGAGTGTTAATGGTGTAATTTTCAAAACATTATTGTTATTGTGTCATGACACACAGTTTTACCAGTTTTACAGGTGAGAATGTTAAATATGTGGTTTATTTATTAGGATTTATTAGGTGCTCATGTATCCCACCAAGAGCGGCCTTACCTCCGCTAGTCCTTCTGACACTTGACACTGACTCTGATGTCTCTGTAGTGGTTAAACATGAGATATAACTTACCATAGTACAGCGCATACATTTGACTGAGTTGTTTGCTTTTGTCCTTATTTCATATTATATAAGCCTCTTATACTTTAAACTTGTATTATAATGTCTGTTATTGTTTATTAAAACTGACATTTAACAAAAAGAGGCAGAGTTGTGCTTAATGTCATATTTAATTTTATTATACATGCAGTGAAGCACACCTCAATGCACACAAACTCCATAGCCACTACTAGAATAGCTCGGCAACTGCATAGCAACACCCTGACAACCACCCAAAACTCAGAACACTCAGTGACCACACCCTGGCAACCACCATCTAAGCAAATAGCATAGCAACACCCTAATAACCACTAAGAAAACCTTAGCTCCTGAACTCCCTAGCCACTATTAGACGTGCCTTAGCAACTGCACAGCAACACCTTGACGACCACTCAGGACACCTCAGCTCCTGAACTCCCTAGCCACTATTAGACGTGCCTTAGCAACTGCATAGCAACACCCTGACGACCACTCAGGACACCTCAGCTCCTGAACTCCCTAGCCACTATTAGACGTGCCTTAGCAACTGCATAGCAACACCCTGACGACCACTCAGGACACCTCAGCTCCTGAACTCCCTAGCCATTATTAGACGTGCCTTAGCAACTGCATAGCAACACCCTGACGACCACTCAGGACACCTCAGCTCCTGAACTCCCTAGCCATTATTAGACGTGCCTTAGCAACTGCATAGCAACACCCTGACGACCACTCAGGACACCTCAGCTCCTGAACTCCCTAGCCACTATTAGACGTGCCTTAGCAACTGCATAGCAACACCCTGACGACCACTCAGGACACCTCAGCTCCTGAACTCCCTAGCCACTATTAGACGTGCCTTAGCAACTGCATAGCAACACCCTGACGACCACTCAGGACACCTCAGCTCCTGAACTCCCTAGCCATTATTAGACGTGCCTTAGCAACTGCAT
The DNA here is from genome assembly GCA_024542945.1 of allo-octoploid hybrid of Carassius auratus x Cyprinus carpio. Classification (NCBI taxonomy): domain Eukaryota; kingdom Metazoa; phylum Chordata; class Actinopteri; order Cypriniformes; species allo-octoploid hybrid of Carassius auratus x Cyprinus carpio. The sequence continues at coordinate 81,231 of CM045044.1, forward strand.
AGCAACACCCTGACGACCACTCAGGACACCTCAGCTCCTGAACTCCCTAGCCACTATTAGACGTGCCTTAGCAACTGCATAGCAACACCCTGACGACCACTCAGGACACCTCAGCTCCTGAACTCCCTAGCCACTATTAGACGTGCCTTAGCAACTGCATAGCAACACCCTGACGACCACTCAGGACACCTCAGCTCCTGAACTCCCTAGCCATTATTAGACGTGCCTTAGCAACTGCATAGCAACACCCTGACGACCACTCAGGACACCTCAGCTCCTGAACTCCCTAGCCACTATAAGACGTGCCTTAGCAACTGCATAACATCACCCTGACGACCACTTAGAACACAAAAACATTGTCATTTCTAAAGTAAGGAATTTCAGGTGGTTTTGCCATGTCAATATTCACATTTTCTTCATAAAATGTACAAATCTAGGTATATTGACTAATATTATGGTACATGTATGGTTCTTTTATGACATTTTTCAGAGTTTGACAGATCCTGGTCACTGCTTTTGTTGTATGGAAAAGAGCAGTCTGGACATTCGCCTTAACATTTCCTTGTGTTCCATAGAAGAAAAAAAGTTAAAATAAATAAAAATAAATAAATTTTATATATATATATATATATATATATATATATATATATATATATATATATATATATATATATATATACATATATACATACTTGTGAAAAGATTATAAAGCAAATGAATTATTCTGATAATATTACTGAATATGTAGTATACATGTACTGAACATTCTATTATAAATAGAAACAAATCAGGTCGGAAGTAAACAAATGTCATACAAGCACCAGCTTCAGACAGACTTCACGTTCCACAATGACTTTCACTAGACCTATTAACCATGTTTTCAGATCACATTGATTAACCCATGTCCTAACCATATTGGCATTCTCAAATACACTCTAGACAGCAGGAAGTAAAATCACACAAAAACACATCCCGTAAGAGACGGACAAACAGAAAGTCTGGGTCTGAAATTCTTGCATTACTGTAATATCTCAGCTGCTTTTTTCTAGTATGCTGTAAAATTTAATGGAGATTTTGACTGAAGTCTCCTGCTTTTCACTGACATAAAGATCCCTTGAGTCTCACACGTGTCTCCTCTGGATTTGGAAAGAGGAACAATGTCTCAAACGGAGCTCAAATGTATCAAAATTGCAAAAAAATTATTTTCTCAGTCTGTTGTTTTCCAGTACAAATATCCAAACATTCTTAAATACAAAAAACATTAAATGAGTTTGCTTAATGTAATGTAATGCTTAAAGGTGTTGTAAGATTTTGACTGTACTAAAGCATAAAAATACCATAATATGTTTGCAGATATTTAAGAAACATGCTACGTTAACATACTTGTTTATCTGAAAAACAGCGCTACAGTCAATTATTCTCCTTTGAAAATGTGCATTCTGGGTGGGAATGTCGATCTTTGTTTTGGTTTGTGAAACCTGCCCACTGCCAATTTACCCAGTTGTATTTCTGGCACCCCGGGTTGCCAGTTTGTGGAAAACACAGCGTATTTAATTTCATTCACCGTAAAGTGCGCCAGTTCCTGTTTGTGTCGTCAATTTGGCAACCTGCGTGTGCATCAAGTCTAATGAGGAGGGGCCGGGTGAAAAAAAAACCTCTCCAATATTTTGAATTTGGACTGCAATACCTAGTTCAACCACTCTGTGTCAATCCTACATACAGCACCTTTAAAAAAACAAAATACAGCTGCATCTCAATAAATTAGAATGTCATGGAAAAGTTCATTTATTTCAGTGATTCAACTCAAATTGTGAAACTCCTGTATTAAATAAATTCAATGCACACAGACTGAAGTAGTTTAAGTCTTTGGTTCTTTTAATTGTGATGATTTTTGCCTTACATTTAACAAAAACCCACCAATCTCAACAAATTTGAATATGGTGACATGCTAATCTGCTAATCAACTCAAAACACCTGCAAAGGTTTCCTGAGCCTTCAAAATGGTTTCTCAGTTTGGTTCACTAGGCTACACAATCATGGGGAAGACTGCTGATCTGACAGTTGCTCAGAAGACAATCATTGACACCCTTCACAAGGAGGGTAAGCCACAAACATTCATTGCCAAAGAAGCTGGCTGTTCACTGAGTGCTGTATCCAAGCATGTTAACAGAGAGTTTAGTGGAAGGAAAAAGTGTGGAAGAAAAAGATGCACAACCAACCGAGAGAACCGCAGCCTTATGAGAATTGTCAAGCAGAATCTATTCAAGAATTTGAGAGAACTTCACAAGGAATGGACTGAGGCTGGGGTCAAGGCATCGAGAGCCACCACACACAGACGTGTCAAGGAATTTGGCTACAGTTGTCGTATTCCTCTTGTTAAGCCACTCCTGAACCACAGACAACGTCAGAGGCATCTTACCTGGGCTAAGGAGAAGAAGAACTGGACTGTTCTCTTTTCAGATGAGAGCAAGTTTTTTATTCAGATGAGAGCAAGTTTGTATTTCATTTGGAAACCAAGGTCCTAGAGTCTGGAGGAAGGGTGGAGAAGCTCATAGCCCAAGTTGCTTGAAGTCCAGTGTTAAGTTTCCACAGTCTGTGATGATTTGGGGTGCAATGTCATCTGCTGGTGTTGGTCCATTGTGTTTTTTGAAAACCAAAGTCACTGCATCCGTTTACCAAGAAATTTTGGAGCACTTCATGCTTCCTTCTGCTGACCAGCTTTTTGAAGATGCTGATTTCATTTTCCAGCAGGATTTGGCACCTGCCCACACTGCCAAAAGCACCAAAAGTTGGTTAAATGACCATGGTGTTGGTGTGCTTGACTGGCCAGCAAACTCACCAGACCTGAACCCCAGAGAGAATCTATGAGGTATTGTCAAGAGGAAAATGAGAAACAAGAGCCCAAACAATGCAGATGAGCTGAAGGCCACTACTGAGGCAGTAATTAAAGCAAAAGGAGCCCCTACCAAGTATTGAGTGCATGTACAGTAAATGAACATACTTTCCAGAAGGCCAACAGTTCACTAAAAATGTTTTTTTTAAATTTTTTTTATTGGTCTTATGAAGTATTCTAATTTGTTGAGAAAGTGAATTGGTGTGTTTTTGTTAAATGTGAGCCAAAATCATCACAATAAAAAGAACCAAAGTCTTAAACTACTTCAGTCTGTGTGCATTGAATTTATTTAATACACAAGTTTCACAATTTGAGTTGAATTACTGAAACAAATGAACTTTTCCACGACATTCTAATTTATTGAAATGCACTTGTATATCTACCAGTGGGGTCAGAAAGATAAATTTAATTCAAAGGGAAAAAAATAATTTTTTCTGACCCCACTGGTAAACATTTAAGCAAAAATTCACTTCATTTTGATACGTTTTTCAGAAAATAAGACTTAATATCTTGTGTCATTTTGCTTCTCAAGTAAATGTATCTTGATTTAAGAATGTTTAGATATTTGTACTGGAGTAAAAAATCATTATTTGCTCAGAAAATTCATCTGAAATCAAAAGTTCTCAATATCAACTCAAACATTTCTCTTTAAATTCTCAGAAACTCTAATGATCTGAGCTGCTCCATGTTTTTGGGACTTTCCCTCCGTTGCTGTAGAGCATGAGACTCACAACACCAATGTTAGGGTTCGATTCTGAGGGAATGCAATACTTTGTGACTGTATCTGATGAATGCATGAATAAACTCTGGGTAAAATATTGCGGTAGTTGTTTACCAGTGAGTACTCTGTGGGTTTATCCAGGCTGAATTCATGCAGTTCTTGTGAAGTCAGGAGATAATAAAGAATCGTGTGTGTGTGTGCGATCACTGAGCTGTTGCCATAGGAATGTTTTCAGAATTATCATTTGATCAGGTGTGAAAAAATACATCATCGCTCAGGCATGTCATGTGACATCAGATCTGTGAATGAGCATGCCATGAATCTGTCTCACCTGAATGCACACAAACACAAACACAAACATTTGTTTACATTTCACGGAAATTCCCAGTGACGTTTATTGTTATTCAGTTAACTGAATTATAATGTAAAACAACATGTAAATGTTTTTCTTCAGGTGAACTTAAATGTCCCCACAGTGTCGACACCAAAACCTCTCTCAGAAAAAGCCTGCAGGTATTTATTATGACAGTGTTGTTATACCAAACCGCTTCACAACTACATCCCATAACACCTTAAATTTGCTATATTCTGTCTTATCTCTTATTCGTGAAGACAAATATTTCATGAAACCCCACAAACATAAGATTAAACAATTATAGAAAACCACTATAAGCAAAGAAATTAATTATAAAATATAAAAACTAAATAAAATGAATTACTGAAAAAAAAATGACTAAACGATAAATAAGAAGAATTCCCATGAATATAAATTAATTAAAACAATCCTTCATTTTAACCAATGTCATTTCAAAAACTGCTGATCTACCTGGATTTTCATGCACAACCATCTCTAGGGTTTACAGAAAATGGTCCGAAAAAGAGAAAATATCCAGTGAGCGGCAGTTGTGTGGACGAAAATGCCTTGTTGATGTCAGAGGTCAGAGGAGAATGGGCAGACTGGTTAGAGATGATAGAAAGGAAACAGTAACTCAAATAACCACTCGTTACAACCAAGGTATGCAGAATAGCATCTCTGAACACACAACACGTCAAACCCTGAAGCAGATGGACTACAGCAGCAGAAGACCACACCGGGTGCCGCTCCTCTCAGCTAAGAACAGCAAACAGAGGCTACAATTCAGACATGCTTACCAAAATTGTACAAGAGAAGATTGGAAAAACGTTGCCTGGTCTGATGAGTCTGGATTTCTGCTGCGACATTCAGATGGTAGGGTCAGAATTTGGCTTAAAGAACATTAAAGCATGGATGATCCTGCATTGTATCAACGGTTCAGGCTGGTGGTGGTGGTGTAATGGTGTGGGGGATATTTTCATGGCACACTTTGGCCCCCTTAGTACCAATTGAGCATCGTTTAAATGCCACAGCCTACCTGAGTATTGTTGCTGACCATGTCCATCCCTTTATGACTACAGTGTACCCATCTTCTGATGGCTACTTCCAGCAGGATAATGCACCATGTCACAAAGCTCAAAAAACATGGCAATGAGTTCACTGTACTCAAATGGCCCCAACAGTCACCAGATCTCAGTCCAATAGAGCAGCTTTGGAATGTGGTGGAACGGGAGATTCGCTTCATGGATGTGCAGCCGACAAATTTGCAGCAACTGCGTGATGCTATCATGTCAATATGGACCAAAATCTCTGAGGAATGTTTCCAACACCTTGTTGAATCTATGCAATGAAGAATTAAGGTAGTTCTGAAGGCGAAAGGGTTCCAACACGGTACTAGCAAGGTGTACCTAATAAAGTGGCCAGTTGAGTTAAAAATTATAATATTGAACCAATCCATTTTGGGTCCCATTGACTTCCATTGTTTTTTTTTTGGTACTATGGAAGTCAGTGGGGCCCAAAATTATTTGTTTACCAACATTCTTCAAAATATCTTCTTTTGCGTGTGACAGGGTGACAGAGTTTTCCCTTTAAGTTTACTTTAGTCCAGCTTAGTTCAGCTCATTCGACAATTTCAGACAGTTCAGAAACCTTATGTTATTCAAATTCATTTTCGGCAGTATTTATGTTCGTGCAGTGAGTTCAGTTGTGTGAAACTTGCTCTGAGGTTACTCTCTTAATAAAGAGCACTTCCTCTCGCTCTCTCTCTTTCGCTCGCTCACTCTCTGTCATCTTAAGGAACTGTAATTTGTGTGTGTTTCATTTCATCTCTTGCGCGCTGGAGGAGAAACCCGTGAACCTTAGTAAGTGCTCTCTCATTTTAACCTCTTTACTGACACATTACATTGCTTTATTACTCTTGCTCTACAAACACACTTTCACACGCTTTGACTGTTACTTGTGTGCGGCTGGATGTGATGAAGGCTTTTGTGGATCTGGACACTGTAGTCTGACACTGAAGCGTCTCGGGTTATGTTGGAGAACGAGTAGTTAAGTTGGTGTTTCTCTTTATTTCTCTTCCCTTTTGTTAGCGCTGTGTTTGTGATCAGCCCACAGAAGCTTTTATTTCCTGTGATCAGTTCCAGTTTAAGGTGGATCATTTACGATGAAGCTCTTTGATTTCACTGTAAATGTGTCACACGTGAACTGTGAACTATCTGCGGCAGATCAGCACAATCAGTGAGTCATCACAGGTGGTTTAGCACCAGTTTATTTAAGTTTAACACCTTTGGTTCAGTCTAGTTTACTTCAGTTAAATGCCCTATATGCAATAAAAAGGCACAACCAGTTTAGTTAAGTTTAATGGCTTCTGTGGTAAAGCAACACAATTGGTTTAGTTTAGTTATTAGCGCAATTTAGTTTAGTTGAAATCAGGCCCAAAGCCAGCTATGAGTTGCAGTTCAGGATCAGCGATACCTTTATCTTATTTTATCTTATTTGCAAAAGATTTGAAATAATTTTGGTTTATTTTTAAGTCTAAGCTATGTCATTTAGTATAGTAGTGAAATTTTCACAAATCCTGCTATAAACATTCATAAGAGCACTAGACCAAATTACCAGCTATATAGCAATGGTTATTAATAAAAAACTATAACAGTATTGTTGCATGAATAACAAACAAGTGATAAGATTATCCACCTGTAACTGGCGTAAAGTATTAACAAATTTTGAGGTAATAGGGTGTGATTTAAAATTATCAATGACCCCTTACATCAGCCCTACAAACCCCCCACACCTCACTAATTTTAGATTCATTTACATTTACGCATTTAGTGACTTACAGTGCATCCAGGCTATACATTTTATTTTTAACCACTATGTGTGTTCCCTGGGAATGAAACCCACAACGTTTTTCATTGCTAACGCAATGCTCTACCACTGAGCCACAGGAACATTTGCTGTAGTTTTCAGCTTAGTTTAGTTTAGTCTAGTTTATTGTAGACACAGTGTAGACAACACATTTAGTTTAGTTTAAATGAATGTCATCTGGAGTATAGCAGCATCATCAGTTCATTTTATTAAGTATACTTAAGTAAAGTTAAAATATATTTTAAGTATACTTGTAGTATGTATCTTAATATCCATGTACAAGTATAGTACTTTTTAATGCTACTTGGGACTAAATTGGCCTACTTTTTAGTTTATAAAAGAAGCATAGTTTAAGTGTAACAGTAGTAAACTTTGAGTACACAACTAGTTTGAAGTACATAAAGTGAATTTCTGAGAAGTACATAAAAAGTCGACTATAAGTATACATTCGTATTTTTAGTTTTGAAAAAAGTATACTTATAGCACACGTGAATAAACTAGTTAGTTTAATGTCCTCCGCGGTAAAGCAACATGTTACGTTTATTTTAGTCTAGTTTAATGTAGTAAATGACATCAAGTTTAGTGTAATACATAATGGCACAACAAGCTTCCCATATGAAAAAATACTATAGTAATTTATAGTTTATACTATAGTGTTTTTGAACCATACTATAGTAAAGTACTTAAATTAATTTGTTGTGGTAATTCTATAGTTGTTTTGGTAATATAACAACTATAGTAATATAAACAAATTACTTTACCCAGTACTGTACTAAGTTTGTATTTTATATTATAAAAACTACAGTAAGTATACTACAGTATTTATTATCAGTTCACTATAGTTAATACTACAGTATGCTGTAGCATTCATTAAAAAGTGTTGTAAATACTATAATATATACAGTATAATACGCTTTACTATAGTATGGTTCAAAATCACTACAGTATCTACTATAAATTACTAGTTTTTTTTCATATGGGTTTAGTTTAATTTAATGCCCTCTGCATTATTCGTTTTTAGTTTAGTTTAGATTAATGCCATTTAAGCAGAGCTATCGGTTTAGTTTAGTCACACTAGCTCTCTTTATAAATAAAAGGGTACAAGCAGCTTGGTTTATTTTGGTTCAGTGCATTCTACAGTGAAGCAACACAATGGTTCATTTTCTCTGTCTACAGCACAACAGGACAATTGATTTCCTTTCACACTGTTCTGTTTGTCTCACTCTCTCTCTTTAGTTGAGCATTGTTTAGTAGTAGTCCGCCGGAGGGTGTGTTGTGGGAAATCCCTTTTACAGTATCGATATGAAGTCAGTGACATCACCCCTCTCCCTTTCTCTTTGTGTAGGCGTGCAGTTCCTGTTTTAAGTGTCTATGCTTACTGCTGACAGATGAGGACGACATGAAGAAGCCAGTCTGCTCTCTGTAAGTGCTTCAGCTGTTCATTCACATCCTTCAGCATGAGTTTACAACTGCGCTGCTTATACACTCACAGATACAGGTACAGCGCTCTCTCTCTCTCTCTCTGTGTGTGTGTGTGTTTGGTACTTGTGAGGATAACTAGTGTTGTCACTAGTTTAAAAGGCTTATAGATAATCCAGATGATGTTTGTCTTTAAATCTAATGATGTTCACAGATTCCTGAGGCTTTTTTATTGGTTTAGGAGATAAATATAATTAATTAAATAGAAAAACAATGGAAGATGTCTTCACTAATATGGTTTGTAAGATCTCTCTTGTGTTCAAAAGAGAAAGCGTGTGTTAGTTGTTTATGGATCTCTTATTTCTTAAACTAAGAGGGAAGTGGACTTCGAAGCGTGGCTGCTAGTGCCTGATGTGTTTTTATTTGCATTTATAGGCCAGTCCAAGAATACCAGGAAATTAAGTTTTTCCTGCTTGCATTGCATTTGTGCTGCAGTTTCTTGTTTTAGAGGCACTTTGTTCCTGGTCGTTGCATCTTAAGAATGCGCTCAGGTGCTTTCAGGGCCATGAACACATCAGTTTAAATGATAATATATTTCCGCCAAGCTAAAGCCAGACATTCAGATCTCCCATTTCAGTTCAGCCATACTGACATTATTTTACACGTCATTTAATAATGTTGCAGCCACAAAGTCCACAGATCAGAAACAGAAACTTAATCCATATCTGCTGCACATGATATGATATCCTCTTTCATATTCTCACAGGATTAGTTTATACTACAAATCAGGCTTATTATGAGGAAGTGAGATGTCCATTTGCTTAGTTATAATAAACCCGATCACATGCTGCAAGAGCTGCACACATGCACTCTTAAGTACAAAGCTTCCAAAATAAAATAAAAAAACATGTTGTGTTCCAAAAAGAATTTTTCTGTGAACAGTTGTTTTTTTTTTAGTGTGAAGAACATTCCAAAAAACCTTTTTTGGAACCATGGAAAGATTCCATGGATGTTAGAGGTTCTTCATGGAACCACTGATGCAAATAAATGTTATTTGAAGAGTATAGATTAGTAATCAACACCAAGAAATCTGTTGTTTAGTGAGTAAGACCTGATGCTGCAGTTATTTTGGTAAAAGAATTTTGAATTGAGTCATGGGAATTTTTTGAGGAATATGCAGATTCACATGATTGTGAGTTTACATGCTTGTGTGTCTCAAATCGTTCTTTTTGGTGTTTTTTTTTTTTTAGCTTGGCCTTGGTCATGACCACTCTGCTACTTGCAGCTGCATCTGGTAAGAATGTCATTTTTGCAGAATTTTCTCGTTTTCACCTGTCAGTGTTTAATAGTAAATTATCTGAAACGCCGAACAACCAGGAGGACTAGCGATAAAAATAATGTGCTAAATGTAGAGATTGAAAGAGAAATGTTACGGGAGGATGGATAAGTTTGGATGTAGAAGCCGTAGGAGTTGGGGAATGCACCTCTACACCAGAGAGTTAAAAGAACAAGGAAGCAAAACTCGGACAGTAAGAAAAGGACTTGTAAACCACTGAAATAAGTCATAGAGAATCACCCTGATTGAAGCAAACATGCCTTTACACCCACACAAACACACACGTTTAGCTGCATTTGAACATAACACACTTCTATTATATAAGGACTTGTACCCACGCTCTTTACTAAACATGACAGTGTGAGGATTGGTTTCTGACACATGTAATAATAGTGTTTAAAAGGAAACCCCAAGAAAAGCAAAAATAAAATTTAAAAATTAATAATTTATATGTACACACACACACATATATATATGTATATATATAAAACAAACAATAAGTAATATATGTGTGTGTATGTATGTGTTTATAATATATGTATTACAATAAGTAATGTATGTTTTACTTGTATGTACTTATAAATATATATATATATACACACACACACACACACACACATAAAAAAGATGCCATTAAACAAATATTAAATATACTTTTTCTACATTAATTTGAAGACTGAATGTGAAATTATTGCAATATTAAAGCATTATTAAAAACTTTATTGTTAGTTGCAATTAATTTGAAATTAATTTAAGAAAAATGTGTGATTAATTATTAATTTTTTTAACTGATTGACAGCACTATACATAATATTAGAATATTAAATTATTATATATATATATATATATATATATATATATATATATATATATATATATATATATATATATATATATAATAAACTGTGTATATAATATAAATTATTGTGTGCAACATAATGTATATATATACTATTATTTTTAAGTTACTACTACTATTATTAAGTTTATATATTTATATACGCTATTCTATATATACAAAATTTTGCAGACTTTTTCAGCAATGGTTGAGTTACAGGTCTTATAGAGTTTTATCGTTTTGCTTGCAAATGATAAATCTTGTATCTGTGTAATTGAACTGAAGTATATCTGCCTTATTATAATCATCTATTATAATAATCAGCGTTGACTGAAATGCTTCTGAAATTTGAGTTGTTTCTGTCGTGTTGTTGTGTGTTGCAGCGATGAACATCCAGGCTGTTTTGGGTCACAGCGTTACTTTCAGATGTCCTTCGAACCACAGCGAACCTGTTGAAGGCTTGTACGTACAGAAAGTTATAAACAATAAAGACGAGTACATCAACGGGTTTTATAAAGACAACAACATGCCATGGAATGAGTACCACAGCAGAACCAAAGTGAACAAAATGGACCTCAGCATGGAGATGAGAAATGTCTCAGTTTCTGATGAAGGACAGTATAAATGTATTATTTTCGTCAGCGGAGCAGAAAAACGTAAAATCTCAATGATTATCCTCAAAGTCACAGGTACGACACAAGATACAGACGACAGGGTCAGGTTAAATTCAGAACTGAAGAATGGGCTCATATTCAGTTTAGGAGTGTGAATCCGATTCAAATCGACCGCAACAGACAGGAAGTTGAATTCGAATTTGAATCTGAATGACAGAAAGAGGAATTTACTCAAGTGCAATTTAAAGAAATTCAACCAAATAACAGAAGTTAAAAAAAAAATCATTTTAACGTAGGCCTAAAAATGTAAATTTTATTAAGAAAATTAGAGCATTCTGGCAAATTAGTAAATATTTTTTCTATGTTATGCATGAGAATATATGTTAATGTATCATTTATACTAAAGTATGAAATGCATTGTTAAAAATGACACTTCATTTTCTACTTTCTGAATTCTAATGCACCCCATTAGGTATTTAATTCAAATGCAATTCAGATTTTGAGCCATTCTCGTCTCAGCTCTGAACGATGCATAACCCTGATAAACTCCTACAGTGTGTCCATGTGTGAATAATGAAGCCATTCTGCGAAATATCATTTGAATATGAGTAAATAGGCTATTTGTGTGTGTGTTTGTACAACTGTTGGTTTATTTGCATATGTAAGTCTGTCTGCTTGGAAACTCACTGCTGACTAAGGATTCTGGGATGCTTGTATTGACGTGGGTTTTGGGGAAGTGAAATGTTATGGGGGGGAACCTCTCCGGATCTCTAAAATGTCATTTATTCCACTGTTCTCTTCTTTTTACAGCCGAGTACAGCTCCCCCACAATCACATCTGACTGCAGTGAACATAGACGTGGCGTCAGCGGCACGGGGATGAGCTGTCACTTAAGCTGCTCGGCAGTGGGCGGATACCCACAGAGCAACGTCATATGGACGGGGCTCAATCCAAGTCTGACGAACCTATTTTACAACTGGAGTTCAGCGCAAAACGAGTCCAAAACATGGACCATCAACCAAACCATCACATACAACTGCGACCAGCAAACCAATGTCAGCTGTGCCGTAGGGGGCGCTGTTTCCCACACCGTCACCATATGTAAGTGTGTCGGATGTTAAAGATTCTAAAACGGATCGTTCGGGTCCTTGATTCTGATTGGCTGAGCCACGTTCAAAGCTGTTGTAAATTACAAAGTAACATGCAACTTTGTTTATGTTTGTCTGTTGCTTGGCAACCACTTTGTTGCAACCACAACTGATTCTACATTGTTCGGTGGAAGAATACTGTTTTTATTAATTTCATTGCACTTTATTTGCTCCGTTTTATTTTGTGAAACCTTACTCCGCTTCGCGTCGTGCCTAACAACGCTCCTTAGCTGTTATAAATTCACTGTAAACCACGGTTTAGTCTTATGATGTGTGGTTTCGAGGGCTATTTCTCTTCATGAATGAGAGATAAGAGGGAATGTTTATGGAAATTCAAGGTTTATGGGATGTTGTTGTGAAGCAGTTATTTTCCACTGCTATTGATTGTGGTATAATGATAACACTTGTTGGATTTGTGTTCTTCAGACGAAGTCTGAGCATTGAACATACGCAATTAAGACAATTCAATAAACTCTGATAGAAGACTGTTGATATAGTTTTGGGTACCAGACAACTTTGCTGACTAGTTGTTCTGTTACAAGACAAAACAGATATTATCTGACAGGATCTGGCTGGATCTGATGTTCATTTTTGGGTGAACTGAGGCGTCATCCTCATGCGAGGGACCCCTATCATAACATTCAAAAGACATCTATAAATTTTCAAGCCTTAAAAGACACAATTTATACTAATTTTAGTATTAGAATTGAATTAGTATAATATATACTATACCAATTTAAAATATTATTTGGAGAATAAATCGAATTTTTTCCTACTCCCCGTAGTACTGTATTGTTAGATGTATTATTATGTTTTTTTTTTTTCAGTTTTTATTATTTATTTATTTATGTGCATCTCATTTAAATTTTTTTTGTTATTTATTTTAAACAAATTTCTGTTTGATTTATTTGAATCAAATTATTTATTTTAATCTATTTATATATTCATTTGATTTATTTTGACACTTTTTTTAACTTTTCGACTTTTCTGTTGTCTTCTTGCAGGTGAAACTGAATCTTTCCCACTTCGAGTGATCGCAGCTATTGTTTTTGTGCTTGTGTTTGTCCTGTTGCTTATTTTTGTTGTGGTGATGAAGTGCTACTGTGGAAGACAACGAGCCCGAGGTACACAAGAACACACAAACTGATATTTTAATAGACACCAAACTACATGAGTTATTACTTACCCTTCAAATCTCCATTAAACATGTTTTTTCATTTCTCTTTTCCACAGTGCATCTAGATCGAGAGGGTGCTGATATTCCTTTAGAGTAAGTATCTTCTCACTACGTTCTCATATCACCAAAGCAGTGGTTCACCCAAAAATGTTTTCACATTTACTCGCATCTTCTTTCAAACCTGTACGAGAAATATGGCGAATGTATAAGTGGCTGTTTTCCAGGCAATTACAGTGAACACGTTCTAAAGCTCACAAAAGCACCATAGAAGGGTCCATACCCGGGTAATTATATAGTTAAATAAACAATTAAAACTATAAAAATAGAATTTTTTTTTTTTTATTTCAGCTAGCTGATGAGGCATAATTTCTCATTTTCATTTAGCTTAACTTGATGTAATAAAATAACAAAACTATATTCTATATGCACTATATTCCACATCTTCCGAAGTCATTTGATAACTTTTATGTGAGATGCAGAATGCAGTAGAACTCACTGAAAATCTTGACATTGTTTTTGCATGGGAAATAGCCACTAGAACATTCAAATTTGTAATTAAAAGTAATATGAAAAACATTTTTGGTTGGTTCCTTTCATACACAACTGATGTCATGTACCATTAACGCCAAGAATAACCAATGAAATTCCTGTATTTCTAACTAGCGACTGCCGTTCACAGCTCAAGAGCGTCTGAGACGTGACGACGAAACACTCAGGAGATTTTCGCCATTCTGTCAAGCGGAAGTGCTTCAGCAGCCAGAGCTCTGTCTGCAGACGGACATATAGGGCAAATCGTCCAGATGAACATTGTGTCTTTAAAGCGGCTTCACTTCTGTACTGAAGCAGGCCCCGGTGGACGCTTTCACAGAGCAATGCTGGACTGTCCTTGAACAAGCTTTTGAGAACGTTCCCTTCCTTTCCCCAGTCATTCATTTGGAAGAGCACATCATTTTCCCGGCGTCCTGAAGATGCACTGGGTTTGTTTTCATTTGGGTGCATAATCACAAAGACATTTCAGGTTTATGTTGCCAGAAGAGGGATTTATAATGGTGCTTATTAAAAGTTTCACGGTTAAAACTGCTCTGTATACTTCGCAATCTCCTGTATGTATTTCTCAGGTGTATTTCTCAGGTTGTGGCACTTTATTCCAAAGAGTGGGGATTTTAAAGTTTTTAAACTTTTTCTATGACTGAAATGAAGTAAATGTGCTGATTTGTGGCCAGTTGTATGGTTGATACAATAAACAAGACAGTTTTCATAACTGTTGTCTTTGTTCATTTAAGAATATGATGCTGAAATGGTCTTACACTGGCACATTTCATTTGCTTCTAGAAGCCGATATATTTGAAGCTTTAGTTTTTTAAAGCCAGTTCTCAGACGAGCTAAAGAACCATAATTCATAGAAATCAAATACCATTACATGATTTTGCTGGTCGTTCCCCAAAATGCATGTTTATCGTTGCATTACTATACACCAACCTGTTACGTGATGTCCACATCTGTCTGTTCATATGTACAGTATACTGACTTTTTTACTTTTCTACTCCATCGCACTGACATTTAGAATATTATTATTTTTTATTATTGTGAAACTGTTCTCAAGTTTACAGTAGCCTAATGGGATATTTAATTTTCAATTAAAACAAAATCTGTTTCCGTGTGGAAATGTCTTATGCACTTTGCTTTCTGACTGCTTGAAGACTCTTACTGTAATTTATGACTAAATTATTCTGTTTATTTCTCAAAAAATAAGATGAAATAAAAAATAAAATACAAATCTGGTTGTCAGTGATTCCTAACCCTGATAGCAAGTAGGTCTGTTAAAGATCGCTTCATCTGGAAAGCATCTGCTGTGTAAACATCTGACAAAGATTTCAGTTTTACATTCATTCCAAATCATAATGTCTACAACATTTCCAAGTGTTTTATGTAAGTACATTTACAAGACATCGTATTTTGAAGGATGTAAGTATTAGCTAGTTTGCTAATTCCACCATTAAGTGTGTTGTAGGGGCTGTTTTCAAAATGCTTTTGGTTCAGTCATGATCGCTTCAAGGAGTTAATATTAATAAGCTATATTTGTTCCTGTTAATATCAGTTAGATAGTAATAGTAGAGCTTAGTAGGTTGTTATATGGATTGAACATGTCTTATGATCCCAGATATCTAGATCTCTTCATCTGAAAAGCATCTGCTGTGTACAAATATCTGTAAGATGTCAGTTTTACATTAATTCTAAATCATAAACTTCTTAAAGAGATTTTCTGAATGTCTGTTTGACATCTGATAGGAAACGTCCTATAGATGTATTGCAGATGAGCAAACATACAAAATACAAAAAAACGTCATGTAGATGTCAAACAGACGTCTCAGTGATGTACGTGTGCTATCAGGGATGTAACTTTTTTTTATTTTTAAACTTTTTACTGCCAAGTGCCAAAAGTCTAACTTGACTGAGGGCTGTGGGCTGAACGTAAATGTTCTATTATATTCAACTATGTTATAATTTAATCAAATTAAATGTTAAAACAAAACAAAAATGTTAACACAAAAAGATACATCAGCAATGAAGATATGCTTCAGTGGTGTTTTTCCCCTCTATATTTCACAAGAAAGTGGAAATGATGGGCCAAATTAAAGGTCATCACGGGCCGGTCAGGGAATCTTTTCTCTGATGGACACAATTAAGTCCCACTTTTTCTTTTGTTTTACATTATGACGGTAAATGCGTTGCAAATGCCACTTTACTGTCATTTAAGCATATTTCCTGGAAATTATGCATATAAATGTCAGACAACCATCACCGCAACTAACCGTTAAGTGTCTTAAAATTGTACTTTATTGCTGTTTATTATATAAATATATACATTTGAAAATAAATTCTGATGATTTTTAATGGGATGCAACACATCTAAAAATTATTTTGCAAAAGTCTGTTCTTCTGTTTGAGTTTATCAAATGATAGTAGTGCTTCAAATGACCAGTAGGGAGCAACATCATATTAGAAACTGACTGATGTGACTTTTGTGAAACATTTTAATCCACAATCATTAGATAAAAACAGGTATTTATTCTAAACTGACCATTTACCCGACTATGCAACTGTTTTGGGCCATGAAACATTCCCATATTGATAATGTAGCCTATATCTATGTTTAGTTTCACTCAGCATATTAAAGCATTTCAAGACTAACCACCCATGAGAGAGCTAAAACCATCTGACATGGTCTTACAAGAAACCCTGAGGCGGGTGTGGTGACCCGAGGGGGAAAGCTGGACCGCAGGATAAATCTTTGCCAAATCATTCTGGGCGGAGGAATTTTAAAACGACCTAAAAAAGAGTCGAGCCACTAATTCTGCGAAGAGAGATTTGCTACCTAATGCCCAAAACAATCCTTTAATTCCTAGTCACATAGTCCAGATTTACTAGGGTCACAAGGTGTGTGAAGTTGCAAACCTCCAGAAAGAGTTTTAATAGTGAAGTATACCTCTATAAACAAAAGATGCACATGGACTCTGGAATTGATTTTTTTTTTTAAGTTTAATTTTTAATTTGATACAAAAGCATTCTTAAATAAATTCATTTTTGTTCAGTTTCTTAGTTTTTACAAAGATAAATTAGCATTTCATAAGACAAAAATAACATATTACAACTACAAATATCAGTTTATGTACAAAAATCGATCCAGAAGTCCTACATGAAATCCAGGACTGTACCACCTGCATGTGAGTTTTTGAGGCACTTTTAAAAGGTTTAAGAGTTTATCATCGGTCAGTACATTCATCGACCCTACGGGAGGCCCGTACGGCATGGTCAGTGATTGTCACGTGTCATTTCCAGAGTGAATGTGTGTCGGACAGCACAAATAAACCAAAATAAAAAGTCCCATCATAGCTTTAAATAGTGAAGGAAACCTCTGCTATGATGCATTCACGTTTTGCTGAGTTTCTGACCTGTTAAAACCATTCACGGAAACTCGCTTGAGCATTGTGACATCGTGCAAGACGTGAAATGACAGGAAAATGTCAACGGTTAAAGTTAGTTAGCAACCTCTACACATACTTCTGACATTGCACACTTTCTGCTTCAATATTTTGCATATCCAACACAACGTGAACGTAGCATTAACAAGTCTCGGAAGCATTCCGGCAGCTGTGACGTGTTGCGAGGTAAACGGCGCTGATCGCTGAGGAGTACTACGTTTCCCAGAATCGGTTGAGTAGCTCGTCCACAAAAACGAAGGCACTTGAGTGAGAGTTTGACGTAGTGCATATTCACACGGAAAAACTGCTGCACCAGGACCGTCCAGTGTAAGATCATCTTAAGAACATTTCACGTAAAGTGAACGAACGATAGTGCTGTCTCTTTATCACACAACCGTCTCGTTGCCTTTGCCCGGTTTGACCCAGCCATTGGCGGTCCGTTTGACACGATTGTTTCGGCCGGTGTGCATGAGTCGGTGGGAACATCGCTGCCACGTGTGAAGCGTTTTGGCGGACCAAACCCACATTCCCGATGTGATTCCCACCAGCAGAGACATAAAAATCCTCAGCATCTCCGCCGCCATGTACGAATCCCTCGCCGACTGGCGAAAGTCGGCCCAATTGGAGATTTCGTAAAAGTAGCACGCAATGACGCAAGTGGCCAGCACTGTGTAGAGCACTGAAAACACACCAATTTTTACCATCAGCCGCTCTAGCTTGTCCGTCTTAGTCCCGTCCTTTTGCAAATTAGAGCGGATTTTGAAGAGCGCAACCAAGCCTGCGGCAATAAACAGCGTCCCGATTACCAAGTACGTAAATAGCGGAGCGACTACGAAACCAGTGAGTGCATCTAGGTTCTGATTGCCCACGTAGCACATCCCAGAGAGGTCGTCAGCGTCCACCAGCCGCATGATGAGGATGACGATGGTCTTGATGGCGGGAATGGCCCAAGCTGCGATGTGGAAGTACGAACTGTGCATTTCGATGGCCTCGTGACCCCACTTCAGCCCAGCCGCCAGGAACCACGTGAGCGTCAGGATCACCCACCAGATTGAGCTCGCCATGCCGAAGAAATACGTGAGGAGGAAGACGATGGCGCAGCCTGTGTTCTTCAAGCCCTCGTGCACTAGCACGGGCACAGCCGCTTCTTCCAGGTCACAGGAGATGCGCTCGCGACCGACGGTCAGCCGCACGATGTAGGCCACGCTGTAAATATTGCAGCACATGCTGAGGAAAATAATAGGTCGTTCCGGGTAGGAAAACCGCGAGGAGTCCACTAGGAAGGTCAGGACGGTGAACGTGGTGGAGATGAAGCAGAGAACCGCCCACACCGCCATCCACACGTCGGTAAAGACTTTGGCCTGTCGCCGGTACAATCCCGTGTCGTATCCACACTGGAGCGAGCAGCTGCCGCTGCGCTTCACCCATGCATACTGCTCCACACCGGCACCCAGCGCCATGCACTCCTCCTCCTGCGGCGGCATCGGCCGGAGGGCGTGGAACGGCGGGTCCTCATCGCCCGGACCCTCCATGCACATGTGGTTCTGGTCGTTAGTGGGCGGGAACAGGCTGCAGTTCAAGAGCTCCGGCCACACGAAACCAAACTCCTGCAGGACTGGAAGACACTTCCTCTTTACAGACAAGCACATGCTGCCGCACGGGCCGATCGGGATGGGAACCTTCTCCGTACACATGGGAACGTAGACGGAGCATAAGAAGAACTGCAAGAAAGCAAAGGCGGGGAGAGAATTAGATATTTGCAAACACAAAATGTTGCTTGGAAAATCAGCAAAGCATCTAAATCCTCATAAGCAGCTCAAGTCTGAGACGTGCACAAATTTGTGCTTTTCAGATGTGTTTTCTAGTAATGCATGTTTTCAGAAGCTTTACAGGAGAAAAACATTGCTTTGTTGCATTAAATGTGCAAGGCGACGTGTTGCATATCAAATTTGTTCTTTTGAAATTTGTTTTCTAGTATTTGCATGTTTTCAAAGCTGTAAATGAGGAAAAAACATCAATTTGTTGCATTATATATGACAGATGGTCTGTATTGCATGTCTAAGTATCACAAATTTGTGCTTTTCAAAAGGCTGTAAAGGGGAAAACACTGTTTTGTTGGACTATATATATGCAGATGGCACGTGTCGCATGTCTAAATGACACAAATTTGGGCTTTTCAACTTGGTTTTCTAGTATAGCGTGTTTTCTGAAGCTCTAAAGGAGAAGAAAACATTGCTTTGCTGCATTATGCATGTGTTGCATGTCTGTTGGTATTTCTGAGTTTTGTATGTCATGGGTTTCCCTGCTGTGTGTACGCACGAGTGGGGAAATTCTGCGGTACAGGACTTTTGCTGTGGTCACATACGCTTGAAGAAATCAGCAGTTGTGGACTGAAAAACATGCATCAGTATGCCATTTTCTATCTAAGAGCAGCGCTGGACAGAAGTGCTCTCGCTTTAAGAGGTTTGTGATAACCAGGCAGCATCTAAAGCAGCTTTAATCACGAGATTCTCCAGCAAACACACACGGGAATCCAAGTGGGAGGTTTCTTCTCCGCGCTGAATCAATAAAACAACAACTGCCTCTGTCTTCAGTACTCTCTCTCACACACACACACACACTTATGACGACTTCATACTGTCCTCAAATTAATCAACTTAGAATTATGCTTAAGCTACTTTATGTATTTATACACCTCACAGAAAGCTCCTAGTATGTTTACAATGATATTATAAGATCATTTGACCTGTTTATGAACACCTTTCACTAATGCAGACTGTTTTAAGGGTTTTACGGCATTTATGAGGATAATTCCAGGACAATTCAAGTATAATGAGACAAACACACTGTGTGTGTAGAGCCTGAGTACAGTCTATGATTGTGTGTGTGTGTGTGCAAATTCTGGGAAACATTACAAATTTGACCCAGATTTTTTTTTTTTACATTATTGTTTTTAAACATTATTGGCACCTAAATAATAACAACAATAATAAAAAGAATTATTATATTTAATAATAATTATTATTTTTGTTGTTGACATAAACATATAATAATGATAACCTTTATCACAATAATATGATTAATGATAATAACATTAATATTTATATTTGATATATTTCTATTTTGTAATTTATATAATAATAATTTTATAATTAGATTATCATTAATATTATCGTTATCAATCATTATTATCTGAGTTCCTTTGTCACAATAATATGCTTAATTATTTTAATTTATAGTATTTCTTATAATAATTATAATTGTTTTTCTTCTAATAATAATAATAATACTGTTACAGTTTTTACTATTTTGCTGCTTTAATATCACGTCAAGATTTTAAAATGTGTGTGTGTGTGTGTGTGTGTGTTGTGAACTCTCACCTTCAGCTGGCTCGAGCAGCCGTACTGTATTAACGGTGTGAATGTGGTCAGTTGCAGCTCGGCGTCGGACTGCAGCACGTTTCCGACCAGGTTCGGCATCTTGGTCACATTGTATCCGAGATCCTGACACATGGAGATGCGGATCGGGTCGCAGGTCATCTCCTCCTCGTCCCCGAACGCGTGCGCGAGCCCGAACGCGAGCGCCAGGAGCGCGAGCCCGGAGCCGAACCGAGCCATGACACTATCGGTAAAAATCCCACCGATTCACGGGAGCGCGGAAATCCAGCACGAGCTTACCGGAGTTCAGACGCGCCTGGCCAAAACTTGAGCGAGTCCGTTAAAGAGTGAAACGGCACCGTCTTCCCGTTAGTCCCGGTCCGGAATAAACCTAACGAGCTTCCTTAGAGTCCTGTGTACAAATAACAATCCGTCCGTGGCTTCTGCGTGCTCCGGTGTGTCCGTGGCGCGGGTTCTGCCCGGTTGAGGTCTAGACGGAGACGGGACAGCTGTCCCAGGACCAGCGTCAGCCAATCAGAGAGCCAGCTCGAGAATGGGGGCGGGGCTTAGAGTAGCCACAATAACATCACAGAGAAAGTGAGCCGCTCCTATTATTTCATCTTTACCACTCATTTCAGTTTATGTCCTTTTATTTGTAATATTTCCCATAATATTTGTCTTAAACGATTCGTCTTTCAAATGAAACTTTTTTTTAAGCACTTTTAGTGT
Source organism: allo-octoploid hybrid of Carassius auratus x Cyprinus carpio (assembly GCA_024542945.1). Classification (NCBI taxonomy): domain Eukaryota; kingdom Metazoa; phylum Chordata; class Actinopteri; order Cypriniformes; species allo-octoploid hybrid of Carassius auratus x Cyprinus carpio. Next base: position 102,686 of record CM045044.1, read on the forward strand.
TTTTATTATTTATTAATGGGACAATCAATCTTAAATACTTTAAATAATTTTGTTTCTTCTTGTCAAATTTTTGTTTAACTCTAATAAGATTAATACATTTTAATACAAATAATTTAATTTCTGATGTATTTTTACACCTGCACATAACAAAATGCAGGTACCCGACTAAAAAAAACTAAAGTTATGAAAACGTTATTTCTGAATGCTGTCTTGAAACGTTCTTGTTTTAAAAAGTTATTCCTGGCCATGAGAATGTTAAGGGAAATCCAATTATTTTTGCACACAATGAGAAAGTTACATTTGAATGAAACTAGTAACATTTACACGTCCAGCTAAGTTTCATATAAAAGTGATCCATGAATAATGTAAAAAATTATGTTTTTGTGCTACCGTTTTGAGAACATTTTTAAAAACCATGAATGAATGTTCTATTAACGTTACTAGAAGAACATTGGGAGAACCTTGCCAGAACGTTGTGAGAGTGTTCCCTGTTAGCTGGGTTTATTTCATTATTTTAATACAGACAGTTATTGAGTGAAGTCCAGCAGGATCCAAACTCTGATTAAAGTGATCCGTGTGAAGAAACTTCTCTTTCAGACGGAGATTTGGGGTCTGAACCCAGATTACAAGCGTTAGATTGATGCGTCTCCTCCCTCTGTTTCGCCTCACTGGTCACTAACTATCAGAATAAAACCCCCTGCCCGACACCCGGCCTGCTCCCAGCCCCCTCCCGTGACCCCGGTGGGCGGAGGTCAGCAGTAATTAGCAGTTTTTAAACGACAGACTGGGAAAAAGGAGACAAGCAGGCTGGTATCCGTGGAGCAGCTATTAAAATGGTAATGAGCTGATAGATTGTGCTGCAATGCTGCAGGACGACTATCCCAGCAGCCTTCAGTCGCTTCAGCTGATTGTCCGAGAATATTCTTAGCAATCAAGACGGTTGTAGAATGATAAACATGATGCACAGTATGCAGTGTGTGCGACACAATAGTCTACTGAGAGACATTAGTATTTCAGTGTCGTTTAGTGAAGCCATAATGACTTTAAATGAGCCTAATGTCTGGATGTGTGAAACACACTAATTCTGAGTCATTAGGAGTTAATGATGCACTTCCAAAAATGCTTTAAATGTGTAAAATAAAGAAATATTTGCTCTAATATCAAGAAGGGTTTTATTAATCATACAACAGCATCAGCAACCAGTCATGATTAGGTTTTAAATGAGTTGATCTGATTTTCTCTTGCTCTCCCGATCTTTCATTCAGTCATTCTCCCAAATGCATGCACTAAACCTTTGGAGCCAATGTGAGAAAGAGCAATTTTTTATTTTTATTTTACTAAGTAGTCATAGTTAGCTGTGAATAAAACAGTAGACGTCTGTGGTATGTCCTCGTTCAGATAAGCAAACGCATGTGTAGCAGCTGCTGTGGACAGAATCCAAGCTGAAACAGAAGGAACGTTTGAATCAACAAGATAAAAAAACTGTTTGTATTGTGTCTAATGAAATAGCAGTGCTGTAGCAGGGTAAAACTTCCCTGTTTAATAAGTACGGTGTCTGAGAAGCGTACCCAAGGCGACAGGGCTTGGCAACCCTTCATCTGAGGTTGTCATGGACACAAACTCTGAAGCTTATTTACTTCAAACACTTTGTTGTTTAAATAGGTTTACTGATTGAAAACTTTATTGCACAGAAGTTGCAAGAGTTTTAATGGAGTTCTTATTAGCATATTTTTGTCTCATTTTTCACTTCAAATTCATTAGGAGAAATAAAAACTAGACACAAGTCAATTGTGTCAGCATGTTGTTTATGAGAAACAATTAGGATATTAAAGGAATAGTTCACCCAGAATGATAATTTGCTGAAATTGTACTCACCCTCAGATCATCTGAGATCAGGATGAGTTTGTTTCTTCATCAGATTTGTAGAAATGTAGCATTGCATCAGTGTCTCAGCAATGGATGCTCTGCAGTGAATGGGTGCCGTCAGAATGAGAGTCCAAACAGTTGATAAAAACATCACAATAATCCACAAGTAATCCACACCACTCCAGTCTATCAGTTAACATCTGGAGAAGACAATGCAGAGGATCCAAGTGATGCAATGCTACATTTCTCCAAATCTGATCCTAATCTTGCATGGCCTGAAGGTGAGTACATTTTCAGCAAATTTTCATTTTTGCCTTTTAGTGAGATCTTATTTGTGATTGAGGCCTAAGTATGATGAAAACACCCTTGGTTCTTGCAACCAATCAGATAATTCAGTCAAGCAGTCGGGAAATCAAATCAGTTATTTTGTTGAAATCAACCAATTAAACAAGCCACTTTAAGTGTGTGTGTCTGTGTGTGTGTGTGTGTGTGTGTGTGTGTGTCAGTTGCTGTTTGACAAATATCTTCTCAAACACATCATAAATCTGAGCTTGTTGGCAAGTTAACCCCCTCAACCCATAGATATATTTAGACCCATAAGCCTCCAGTGTGTGTGTGTGTGTGTGTGTGTGTGTGTTTGTTGTGGTTGCATTAGAGTGCTTGTCAGAAATATAGTTGTTTTCTGCGAAGGCTGCTGGGCTGCTTGTGGGTTCATGCGTCTCAGAGCAACAAAACCACAACATCTCTCTCGCTCACTCTCTTCATACAGTTGCAGTTTTTTTCTCAGAAATTAGTGGAATGTTTCTGTATGATTGAAACTGATTTGATTTCGGCTAGTAGCGTGGTTTGTGTGGTCTGCGTGTGTGAAGCTGAAGTTTGCCAAGCAACAAACTACTCATAATTTAAATTTGTTGAACTACAGTCAAGCAGCCTTTTTAGCAATAAGCTCTTCACAAAGGCTGGTTAGACACAGTGAAGTTATTTAAAGTTTTTATTATTTAAAAAACACCATGCTATTTGTCATTCTCAGTGTAAAAAATAAGTTTTCACTTTCTCACAAATGGATCCTTCTGCAGTGAATGGGTGCCGTCAGAATGAGAGTCCAAACAGCTGATAAAAACATCACAATAATCCACAAGTAAAGCTGAAACAAATCATAATCAAAATGTTTTTACTTTAAACCATTGCTTCCGGCTAAAAAACGAGTCCATAATCCATATCGCTTCCTCCAATGAAAAAGTCCATCTACTGGAGTTGTTTTGGACTGTTTTGGCTTGTAAACGGTGCTTGATCTGTGCAGATCTCGAGATGTGCTGTGGATTATTTGTGCATTATTGTGATGTTTTTATCAGCTGTTTGGACTCTCATTCTGACGGCACCCATTCACTGCAGAGCATCCATTGCTGAGACACTGATGCAATGCTACATTTCTCCAAATCTGATGAAGGAACAAACTCATCCTAATCTTGGATGATCTGAGGGTGAGTAAATTCTCAGCAAATTTTCATTTTAGGTTGAACTGTTCCTTAACTAAATATTTTGCTATAGAAAAGAAGAATGGACAAATGAATCAGTGAATCATTTATTTGATTCAGCGCATTCAACCTTCTGTAAGAACTGATTGAATCAACAGGAAAATAGTGTTTTGTTGGAGAAAAAAAGTAACTTAAAACTTTTCACACCAATTGTGGCTAATGCTCAGCGATGTGATGTTTTACAGGTTTCTATTCTGCTGAGTACAAATTCCACCCCTTCACTGGGGTGTTATACATGCGGCCATATCTCAAAATACACACACTGCCACTGTGTGTAGACGTCTGAACTGCAGTCATGTGCACACACAATAGTGTATGTTGTTATTCAGTGTGTGGGAGAGTATTTGTGTTGTTATGTGTGTGTGTGTGTGTGTGTGTGTGTGTGTGTGTGTGTAATGTGCCCTCCGGGTATGTTGTGTGTCTGTGTATGTTATGGTCAGTATGTTCTCTAGCAGGACAATGGAGACAGGAAATGTCTCCTTGGCGATGGGAAGGGAGTTCCTATGCAGTTTTGTATGTATGTGTGTGTGATTGTGTGTGTGTGTGTGTGTGTGTGTGTGTGTGTGTGTCTCTGATGCTCAGTAGGAAACCCTCCACGATAAAGTATGGGACAGTAAGAACATGGATTGTTGTTAATATTGTCTGCTGGTGGTTTTGTTTGTTTATCAGACTTAATTAAGAGACCTTTAATCTAAAAATCGTACTTTTGTACATTTAAAATGATTCCATATATCATAATGGAATCAAACCAGCATTAGGGTCATATAAAGTCGACATAAAACAAACCATTTTACTTCCATTATGTGATGTATTTCCAAGTAAAACAGCATATACGATGTGAAAAAGAAAAAAAAAATTGCATTTTGATATATATATATTTTAAATCTTGTATCCAACTGGATTAATAGTATACAAAGTCAACGGACATCCATCAGTCACCTTCGGATTTGAACCAGTGACCTTGCTGACCCTGATCCTGATCCATTAGGCCACAGATGACTGCATTCATGAAATAAGAAACACATCTGTATGTGGAGCTCTGCAGATCCAGGTGCATGCTGGGAAAGCGGAGCTTAAAGTAAAGGTATGTTTCAAACTATTATACTACTGATACTATTAATAAAGTATGTATGCAACATACTGCATTTGCCAACTTGTGCACTATATAAAAAGGGCATTATGTGATACATGATATCCCATGATGCATTGCGGCTCAAACTGATGTTGCATGAATGTTAACCACAATGTAGTTTGTGACGGATTATTTGGTCTGACTGCAAAAAATTATATATTTACTCAAAATTGAATTAAGTGTTTTATTTTGAAGTTATAATTCCATGTCACTTGTTGAATTAAAAATGCCACAAACTGTGATCATGTGACAGCTTACTACAGTTTAAAACATTTAGGGTTGTATACTGTTTCATATACTATTTTTTTAAGTATGCAGTATATAGTATGTCCTTTTGTAGTACTTATCTCCCAAGCTCTGCTCAGATAAATTTGGATGAGCAATTTGAAAATGATAAACAGATTTTTTTTTAGTTGTCTCTAATTGACAGATTTAATTCAAGGATGTCATTATGAAATTTAAGTTGGCGTTAGCCAGACAGAATGAGTAAAGCACCTGTTTATATGCACTGAACGCTGCGATTGGTCAGATGAATATGCTCCATCTCCAAAATTCATTAGAATTCCATTCCATTTGCAAGCACAGACTTAAACATGCAGAAAATGATCCTTGAGTCCTTGTGAATGTTACAGTCAAAGACTGTCCTCAGGGTTTAGACTAAAATTAAACGGTTTTAAAACATTCACACACAGATCTGATGACTGTCACTTCCCTGACCCGATGACGGGTTTATAGTCATGTGTTTCACACAACTGGATCCGCTAAATTCATACACACACACACACACACACACACACACACACACACACATTAACTGTGAAGCTTAAATGTGTGTTCACTTGCAGGAAGTCCAAGTGTGTGTGGATGATTTGCAGATATAATTGATTTATTCATGTAGTTCAGTCTGCGAGCCCCTCCCACACACACACACACACACACAGCTAATATTCACCACAGCCGGATTTCTGTATTTCCTGTCTTTGTCTAAAGGCTACACCAGACTGAGCATCTTAACACACGGAGCACAAGAAAAACGTCCAGAAACAGAGGAAGTGTCCAGGGTCAAACTCAGTGTGTAAACGTCTGCCTGTAAAACAACACGTCTGAGTGGAGATTCTTGAACAGTTTGATGTGTTTTGATGGATCTCTCTTAAACGTTTGCTATCTGTCCTGGTGCACTGGTTATTAATGTTCCTCTAACGTCCAAACATCACATAGTATCTAAATAAACATAAACAGACAGCACAAAAATTAACTCAAGAAAGTACCACTGCAAAAAGTTGCACAAAAATAACAATTAAAGTAACACAAGAACTAATATGTAAAGTATCAAAAAGGTACAACAAAAACAAATTACCAAATATAACGTAAAAATAAAAATAAATAAACAACAAAATGTAACAAAATTAACTAAAAGTAACACAATGAATTGCAACAAAATTCAACTAAAGAAAGGTTTTCAGTTGTTGTCTTTAATCGACGGACTCGAGTAACTTGGTGCTTTTATTATCTTTGATACTTTTTAGTTTTTGTGTTAGTTTAGATATTTTTGTGGAACTTTTTGTAGAGTTGACCTTTTGTGGTGGTGTTTGGACATCTCAATAAAATGTAACACATAAAAACCAAACAAAAGTAACAAGAAAAATCTAACGTAGCAACTCCAAAATTAACAACATTTTACCAAAAATAACCACTAAGTTACACAACAAGACAACAAAAATATCACAAAATAACAACAAAAATAATGTCTCTCACACAAATATATATAATAATCACAATTAGTACGCATTAGTAACATAATTTATAATTTAATAATATAATTTTGGTTTATTATCGCTTGCTTTATTAGGCACATATAAACCACACAGAAGTAATAAAAAACAACAAAGTAACAATGTCAAAAATAGCCACTAAAGTATGAAATGTAGAAAGTTACACAGCAAATATATAATACAAACAATAGAAATACAAACAACTCTCACACACAAATCCATACCGTTGCAATTAGTTACCGTTGATAATATAAGTTATTGTTTAATAATATAATAAGGTTCATTTCCACTAAGATTATTAGTTTATGGGCATTTACTGTAAAACAAATGTGTGAATGAGTGTGTAGAACGTTTGCTCAGCATCATCATTAAACAGTGAGATGAACTCTGAGAATATTTACATTTGAAACAGAATAGCGTGTGAGAGCTGTGTGTGTGTGTGTGTGTGGCAGTCGCTGCGGTTGTGTTTGTTTTGATGATCAGCCATCGTACAGCAGTACTCTGTAGAACGCCATAATAAACTAATTACACATGCACACGCTGCCAACACTCTGCTCGCTCATCCAGAAATAACATCAGCTTCCTCACTGATACTCTACATTACCACCCAAGAGCCCCAACACACACACTCACACACACACACACACACTTGCAGTGATTGTATCTCACTTCTGTAACCAGTTGAGATCATTGCAATTAGGTCTGATTATAAGGATTACACAAAATTACTAATAAAAGACGTAAATGTATTTGTGTGCATGCAGTTTTTGTGTGTCAAGCCCTTAAGGCATCACACAACCCATCCACCCACACACATGCACACACTCACACACACACACACACACACACACACACACACACACACACACACACACACACAAAGCAGTTCTGCTAGAATTACATTAGAGAGAAACAGACCATTCACTCGACTGAGATTCATTTCAGTCTCATTCAGATAATTGCACATGATTACACACACACACACACACACACACACACACACACACACACACACACACACACACAGAGGAAAACTTGAGTTGTTTATAGACCTGTGTTACATTTAATTACAACAACTACATCAGCTTTTATTGGCCATGTTGGAATTTAAAGACACACACACATAGTTAAAAGCTTGAATTATATAAGAAAACTCTCTGTAACACACATGCATCCAATTGAGTGTGTGTATGTGTGTGTGTGTAATTGCCCCTCAGGACTGTAAGGTACATGTTTTTTACTCTCTACACATTTGTTGTGTATAAACACACAATCAGCTGTTACATTCAAGCAAATATCGGTTTATTGTGTTCTTCTGCCCAACTCCATGTTTCCGCTCCATATTAGTCTCATCTTTATGAACAGCGAGTCAAACGTGTCTGTTCTCTTCTGGTGTGTTTGACTGTACAGCCTCATGAAAGCTGCAAGAAAGACTCATAATGAATGTGGGATCATGAAATAATCCAACCTGAAGAACATGAACATCTGGGCCTGATGAGATGGATATATATATACTGTATATATATTAATGTCACAATAGAATCCTGCCATTAAACAGCCGATTATAGGCTTTTTAGCAAAATTATGAAATAGAAAAAACACTTAATGAAACAGTAAAAATCTAATGTCAGTGTACAGAAATATCAAACCATTTTTTGGGTATACCAAATAAACATTGTCAGTAATTAGGATTTACAACATATGTGACAACTAACTCCAGTAAAAAGGCAATAACTTGATTCAAACTTACCTTACATACAGTATTCACCTTTATTCTATTCTATAGCAATAGCTGCAAAAACCACCTGTAACCATAGCGACGGCAACATAAAAATCTACAGCAAAGTCAAAACCTCTGGCACATACGTTAATAACTGAAGTGTGTGTGTGAACGTAACTTTTTATAACAGGATTGACAACAGTATTCTGCTGCTGTGTGAATGTGTTCCCATTTAAAATCAGATTTAAAATGAATTATAATTTTATTCTCATTCTTCTGAATGAAAGCGCAACTCTGACAGTCTGTGATCTGGGATGCAGCTTCAGAGACAGAGAGAGTCTCATCTGCTCCTGATTTGTTACGTTTTGGCATGTTGAGACTGATTCTTACACAGCTGTAAACACACACACACACACACACACACATACACACACACACACACACACACACACACACACACACACACACTCGCTCAGTGACAAGTCCAGGTGGGTTTTATTGCTCTGTGGGAATCAGTTCCTACCGCGGTCCACTTGTTGAACTAATAGGGTATCACTGTGTGTGTGTGCTCTATTACAGCTTGTTTTATAGTGTGTGTGGAACTGACTTTAATCGCTAACAGACATTAGCCATAAAACCCTGTTTCTTTCGTTCTTTCTTATGCTACTTTTCCTCTCTCTCTCTGTTCTCAGGCCCGGCCCTCATAATAAGGTCATAGGCTGAGCAGCTCGTCAATCACACACTCATTAGTGCAGTTTAATGACGCTGTGACCCGCCCACCTGCCTCCGGGGCTCCAGCAGGGGAAGTGAATGGGCCGCGGGGGGAACGTCTGCGTTGTTTCTCCTCGCTGAGAGAGTAAATGGATGTTCAGTGTCTGTGTGCCGGCGGTCAGACGGACAGAGTGAAGATACCAGTGAAACATTCACACACAACAGGATTATTATCTTCAAATAAAACTATTAAAAAAGTTTTTGTGCTGCCTTAACTAACTTAAACTGACTTAGAAGTAAAACCGAAATAAAAATAAATTAAACTTAAATAGTTATATTTAAAAAAATGAATCAATAAATAAATAAACAAAAAAATAAAAAAAATAAAAATCAACATATGAATAATATATTAATATTAATATACTAATATATTAATATTATACAGTACTAACAATAAACTGAAAACATAAATATAGTAATATTTATAGTAATTTAAATAGTAATATAAAATAACCCAAATGACGAAAGCATATAAAATTACTAAAAATACGTTTTAAAATTAAAATATACTAATAATCTAAAATTATAAAGTAATATTTATAGTATTCTATAGTATAATAATATTTTAAATATAATATAAATATAAAAAATCTAAATGACAAAAGCACAGAACATTATTAATTATTAATAAACACAATTTTAAAATTAAAAATTGTAAATATATTAATAGTAATAATTTTTTTTAAAGATGAATATAGTAATATGTGTAGTAATATTAATAGTAATATTTAAACAAAAGCCAAGACTAATAAAATCGACAAAAGCACATAAAATTACAAAAAAAGTGTACTAAATATACTAATAATAAACTGAAAGTATAAGTATTTATAATATTCTATTATTATTATATATAATATTTGGAGTAGCATTAATAGTAATATTAAAAACCCCAAAAGTAATAAAAATGACAAAAGCACATAATATTATTACAGATTTTACTAAAATTTAAAATGAAAATATACCAATAATAAACCAAAAATATAAAAACTAATTCAAAATATTAATAAAAAAAAAAAACACTGCTAAAGTAAAATTTTGCTGAAATAACACTGACACAAACATATGATAAATGCACATGCAGACACACACTGTTTTATGTCAATCGTTGTGCTTTTGAAACATTGTATGGAATATTCCAGAAATGATGGGATACTCTGTCTGTCGATCCAAGGTCATGGCTTAACTTCTCAGAGGAGTGTGTGAAACTGAGCTGTTCATTCATCGTCTCACACACGCACACACAGAGCTAACTAATTATAATGGCTTGAGCCACTAATAGGCCTGAAACTGTGGATGTGAGTGAGGTCACAGGTCGTGACCTTCCACCCCTGACAGCTCGCTCGCCTCTCCCGGGGAAAGGTCGCCAAAGAGCACGTCTTCCTGACTGCGAGCAGACTGGCTTCTGGGGAATTCCTCCGAATGGAGAGAGTGGAGCAACATTCCAGCACACGGAGGAGGGACGCGGAGTGATGGATGATGCAAACACAGCGAGAGGAAAAGAAGACAAATTGTTGCGTTCACTGCGGCATCTCTGACCTCAGCCTCACTAATCGCTGTCTGTGGTTTCACGGCGCAGCTGTTGCGTTAGTGGCTAACGGAAACACCAAACCTGTTTCTCAGGAAAGCATTAAGTTATTTTCAACAGAAATGCACGACTTGCAGTCAATCACACACTGCTTCTTGCAGTTCATGCTAAGATACTGAGGGATTTTTATTTTTTATTTTATGCTATGTATATGAGTAAGTATGCGATAATCATTGCTCTTTGCAATGTTATTGTAGCAAATAAAATTATTTTACTTACAAATATAATGGGTGCATGTTTTTTACACAAATTAATTAATTATTTTTTATTTAGGAATGGATGCATATATTTATTTACTCATTATTTATTTATTTATTTATTTATGCATTTATTTTATTTACTCATATATTTACTCAATTATAAATAACTGTATTTAATTAATTAGTTATGTATTTATTGATTTATTTTATTTACTTCTAAATGAACATTTTTATTTATGCATTTTATTAATGTATTTATTCATTTTTATGACTAAATATATTTATCTGTTTGTGCATTTAATAATTTGATAATGCATACATTTATTTATGCATGAATTTATTAACGAATGCATGCATTAATGCATGAGTGAATTAATGAATTTATGTGTTTATTTGATTATTAATTAATTAATGATCAATTAAATAATTTTAGTTAGTTATTTACTTTTGTTACAGTAGTTAGTTAGTGGTCAGTACATAACATGAGATGAAAATACAAAAAAGTGCTACTCTCATGAAGCGTGTAACACACTCAACTCACTATTGATACCAACAGAGTTTGGCAGACACAAATATTGTGCAAAATAGTGCATTTTTAAATAGCCAACATTCATTTCAGCTTGTCTGCAATAAACTGTGTTTTCCCACTGGACGCTGGTATAATTGACTTGTCCTGATTTCTGCAGTGTGTGTTACGCTGAATATCTTGCGGTACAGTAATTCTGACAGTGGTTCTGTGGCTACGAGCTGTGTGACCTTTGACCTCCAGACTTAATGCATTCAACGTCTGTTTCACTGCTTAGCACCAGGGCTTAGAAGAATGTGTGTGTGTGTGTGTGAGAGACTGTAACTCTGTTCTTAGCTTGTGAGTCGCCTACATAGTCAGCATCCTTCTCAACACAAATGCATCTTCAGAAGAGACTGATTTGAAGTGTTACACATATATATAAAATGTACATTTTCTATTAGATTGAATCTGGTATTTTAGTGATATATAACGTTTTTATAAATATTTTTAATTAGCTTTTAGTTTTACATTTTCGCTTTTAATTTTAGTTTAATTGTGTATTAATTAGGTCATTTTTATTGTTTTTTAATTTTTAAAACAGTACTATTTGTGTATTAATTTTGGACATTTTTATTAATTTTTTTAAACATTACTATTATTATTATAAATATTACTATATTAATATTTTCAGTGTATTGTTAGTATATCTTAATTTTTTGTTAATTTTTTTTGTCATTTTGTTATTTACTTTTGTTATTTTTTGTCTTTTTCTTTTTAAAATAATTCTATTATAAATATTACTATATATTTTCAGTGTATTGTTAGTGTGTTTTCATTTTAAATTTTAGTTAAATTTTTTGTAGTTTTATTTGATTTTGTCTTTTTTTATATATATTACTGTTTAGGTTTAATTTGTTTTTATTTCCATTTTTTTTTATTTTAGTTTATATTATTTCCAGTTTGTAATTTTCATGCTTCAACTTCATCTTTATTTCATTTAGAATTTTTTAAATAGTTTTAGTTAACAATAATAACCCCGGATTTGTCACATGGACATTTAGTTCTGTTTCTGTTGTCATAGTTTTCCCTCCACTCGTTTGTTTCCTTGGTTACCAATTGCTCCACACCTGTTTCAGTTCTTCCTGATCACATGCATTTAAACCCTGTGTCTTCCTCAGTTCAGGCTCTGCTATTGTTTTGTGCTCGTGTGGTTGTTCTGTTCTCTCTGTGGATTTATTAAAGTTACTTTCTTGGGCTCTGCTCTACTACATTGTGTGCTTTACACTGTGAACTCTTTTTTTATGTGTTTTCTTGTTTCAGGGGAATAGGGAGTGACTGGAGGAATTTTGAGATGGAACCGGTTACTCATAATTCAAAAAGAAATCTTAACTGGACCTGTTTCCTGTCTGGGGTCCAGTACAGCTCTAAAACCGATGGATCGGACTGATCTGAGCAAAGCTGAGAGTTTTGAGCCGGGTTATTAACTCACATGAGTAATGTAAAGAACAACTACACACACAGACTTCTGAAACTAGTTAAGATACTGATATTTTCTAACACAAAAGCCTCGCACAAACCTGCTGAAATTATGTTTTTAGCTGATTTATTAGACTTATAGATATTTTCGACATTAAAAATGATTTTTAGCAAAGCGGTTAACGGTTTAAGACTTTTCCCTGGTTTGTCGCTGCATGTAAACCTCTTAACTACTCTTCGTATGTCTTGTGTTTGCTATCAGAACTGAAGGATGCAATGAAACCCAACAATTTCAAAGTGTGCTTTGGGTTTTTATAACGAGCGGATTTTTGATAGTTCTCAGTGTTTTGTTGTACGTAAACACACTCGACACAGATGGTACAGTTGCTAACGTGTTCAGAGTGATTATTATTGGGCAGTTGCTAAGGTATTCAGAATGGTTTCTAGTATGGTTATAATGAACTATAACCAGAAAAAATTTGTTAGATCGAATAAAATAAAACATCAAAAACCTAAACTTGCATTTCAGCTTTATTTAATTTTCACGTGATGTACTAAAATTAAAACTAAAAATTAAATAAAATGACTATATAGACATATCTTTAAAAGAACAAAAAATGATAAAAATGAAAAAAGTACTGTTTTTCAATAAAATTAAAATAAAAATGGAAAATATAAAAACCAATTCAAAATATTAATAAAAACTATAACACTGGTTTCTAGGCAGTTGCTAAGGAGCAGGTTTGTGTGTTTGAGTTCAGTTGACACCAGTGTTTATATATACAGGTCCTTCTCAAAAAATTAGCATATTGTGAAAAAGTTCATTATTTTCCATAATGTAATGATAAAAATTAAACTTTCATATATTTTAGATTCATTGCACACCAACTGAAATATTTCAGGTCTTTTATTGTTTTAATACTGATGATTTTGGCAAACAGCTCATGAAAACCCAAAATTCCTATCTCAAAAAATTAGCATATTTCATCCGACCAATAAAAGAAAAGTGTTTTTAATACAAAAAAAGTCAACCTTCAAATAATTATGTTCAGTTATGCACTCAATACTTGGTCGGGAATCCTTTTGCAGAAATGACTGCTTCAGTGCGGCGTGGCATGGAGGCAATCAGCCTGTGGCACTGCTGAGGTGTTATGGAGGCCCAGGATGCTTCGATAGCGGCCTTAAGCTCATCCAGAGTGTTGGGTCTTGCGTCTCTCAACTTTCTCTTCACAATATCCCACAGATTCTCTATGGGTTCAGGTCAGGAGAGTTGGCAGGCCAATTGAGCACAGTAATACCATGGTCAGTAAACCATTTACCAGTGGTTTTGGCACTGTGAGCAGGTGCCAGGTCGTGCTGAAAAACGAAATCTTCATCTCCATAAAGCTTCTCAGCAGATGGAAGCATGAAGTGCTCCAAAATCTCCTGATAGCTAGCTGCATTGACCCTGCCCTTGATAAAACACAGTGGACCAACACCAGCAGCTGACATGGCACCCCAGACCATCACTGACTGTGGGTACTTGACACTGGACTTCAGGCATTTTGGCATTTCCTTCTCCCCAGTCTTCCTCCAGACTCTGGCACCTTGATTTCCGAATGACATGCAAAATTTGCTTTCATCCGAAAAAAGTACTTTGGACCACTGAGCAACAGTCCAGTGCTGCTTCTCTGTAGCCCAGGTCAGGCGCTTCTGCCGCTGTTTCTGGTTCAAAAGCACACGCCTGTGCACGGTGGCTCTGGATGTTTCTACTCCAGACTCAGTCCACTGCTTCCGCAGGTCCCCCAAGGTCTGGAATCGGTCCTTCTCCACAATCTTCCTCAGGGTCCGGTCACCTCTTCTCGTTGTGCAGCGTTTTTTGACACACTTTTTCCTTCCCACAGACTTCCCACTGAGGTGCCTTGATACAGCACTCTGGGAACAGCCTATTCGTTCAGAAATTTCTTTCTGTGTCTTACCCTCTCGCTTGAGGGTGTCAATGATGGCCTTCTGGACAGCAGTCAGGTTGGCAGTCTTACCCATGATTGCGGTTTTGAGTAATGAACCAGGCTGGGAGTTTTTAAAAGCCTCAGGAATCTTTTGCAGGTGTTTAGAGTTAATTAGTTGATTCAGATGATTAGGTTAATAGCTCGTTTAGAGAACCTTTTCACAATATGCTAATTTTTTGAGAAGGACCTGTATTATTAGTATTTATTCATATTTTGAATTAGCTGTAATTTTTATATGTTCAGTTTTCATTTTAATTTTAGATGTAATAAATGTATGTGCTTTGGCCTTTTTATTTTTAATATTTATTAAATATTTAATATTTATATGAACTTTCACTTACCAAAAAACTATTTTTAATAGTTTTAACAATAACAAACCACGGGGTGTGTTTAGAATAGCAGACTACTATTCTTGCTCTCTTATGCACATTATCTGTCGTCTGTATGCATAAAATACTTGCTACATTAGTCAAAATGTGTATTATATAGTAAACCACACTGTATCCCACAATGCAATGCGTTTTTACTTGATCTTCCATTTCTCTCTTCTCACTCAAACGATCGAATTAATTCACTTAGTTAATTACTGAATCTAATTATTCCGTCTGTTCACAGACGAGTGGCTCTAAAGAAACATGTTGTATTCCCTCATTCCCTCTGTGTCTCTCTGGGAAGAATGAGAGAAGAAGAGCATTGTGTGTCTCTGGGTTGGCTCTGCTCTTTGTGTCTGGTCAGTGTACGCAGTGGAATCTACAGCACATGCTCAGGTTTGCTTGGATTAATGTTTTCTCCTGAACTTATCTTCTCTGTCTGACCCACTTCCTCTGCTAATCACTGTTGGGAAAGAATCCCAACATCTCTCTCTCTCTCTCTCTATCTGTCTGTATTCTTCTCTTTCTCGTCTTTTTCCTTCTTCTGTCATGGTTTATGGAACTTTGAGTTTTTTCAGTCTTGTTTTTGGAAGCTTTTAACCCTATAAAGCCTGCTGTGTCATTGATACACAAGCCTCTTAATGATCAAAAACCAGTTTCACACCATGTCTTCTGTTATCTGATTGATACTTACTCTTTAAGTGTTAATTGTACAAACGTTCAGCTTCAGCTCGAGCTTCTTGTGTCAAATCTGGACTGATTTTGATCAGAATAACTGCAGTAATATCTCCAGATGAACTCTTACTGGACTGAAGCAGCTCAGCTTTACTTGATTCTCCATCAATCATGTTTTAGAGTCTCAAATCTGATCTTCAGGATCTTTTGAGGAGCGTTTGTTTCCAGAAGCTTTACTTTCACTGTTCCTCAGCGGAGGAATGATCTTCACAAGCCTCCAGAACATCTCATATCTTCTGAGGAGCCTTTATTTCTTCATCTCTCCAGCACTGCATTATATGTTTGGATCATTTATATCTCATCTTATTATTGGATATATAGAGCGATGACTGATATGTAGATCATTTTATCTGCTATACACTGTTATAAAGATCTCACTGACTTGCATCAGAATTTATTCAGTCTTTGGACGTATAAATCAGCATCTGCAGCAAATTGCATATTTTTGCTCAGTTTGAGTGTCTGAATAAAACTGAGCTGTTTATACTCCATATTCTCACTCTGT
The DNA here is from genome assembly GCA_024542945.1 of allo-octoploid hybrid of Carassius auratus x Cyprinus carpio. Classification (NCBI taxonomy): domain Eukaryota; kingdom Metazoa; phylum Chordata; class Actinopteri; order Cypriniformes; species allo-octoploid hybrid of Carassius auratus x Cyprinus carpio. The sequence continues at coordinate 118,850 of CM045044.1, forward strand.
CAGACTATATGAGCCATAAATACCTGATGGATCAAATATGATTCTCAACAAAAAAACACATATGCAGACTTTTTTTAAGCTTTATATTTTGTCTGAAGGTTCAATAAACTGTTAAATTAAAAAAAAAAAAAAAAAAAGGATTTCCTGACTTAGTTCAGGCTTAAAGATGTTTGTCAGTTATTCTCTTATTATGGTTTTCTCAGTTTTTCATTATTTCTTTTCATAGTTTAATTTGCAACCTGCAATATTTTCAGTGTAGTTTAAAGGAAGTAATCAAAAAGTCATCATTTACTCACCCTTATGTTGTTTTAATACTTCATGATAGAGGTTTGTAGAATAAACCCTGACATGATTATTTGAGAAACATCAACTCGGATGAAAAGGAGCCTTGGCTAACGTTCTGGCAAGGTTCTCTCAACATTACAAACAAACGCTCTTTCAGGAACGTTAATAGAATTTTATCTGGCCTTTAATAATGTTTTCAAAACGTTTGCACAAAAACAGTATCTATATGTTGATCAGGGAACGTTTGTTGGAAATGTTCATCTAATGTTTTTTAAATGTTACTACTTTTTTTTTTTTTTAAACATTCAAAGACACAAAAGTAACACTTAACTATAAAATGGAATGTTCACTTAACATTTGCATAAAGTTAAAAATTTTAATAGATGTTTAGAGAACTTTCAGAAATAACATTTTCATAAAGTAATGGGAACATTAGCAAAAGTTTCTTAGAAAATATTTTTCAAATCTTTTAAAAAATTCAGCTTCAAATGTTGCTGTCTACTTTCAGTCCCTAAATTTTTGACATTATTATTGTGTAACAGGACACTCCGTATAATGACCATTTTCCGAACCGCGTCCCTTGTAAAAACATGCGAAGCCTTTGACCCCTGCGTATGTTTTAAATCTTTCTGACGGCTCACACACACACACTGCGTCTCCATCTTTCTGTGAGTCACTGGGCTGATGGTTTGTTGCTGTTTGGATAACTGATAAAACATACAGACTCCTGCGTGTGTTGAATGATTGACTGTGGCACTACAGGTCATGCTTTGTGTACATCACCACACACACACACACACACACATGTGCTCAAATCTTTGTTTCTGTAAACACTCATAGTGAATAATGAAATTGAATATAAAGAGAGCACATTTACACACTGTATTCAATATTTACAGATACACACTTGCTTATTACGTAGTATAAAAACAAACAAAAAAAACTGCACAGTCATCAAGTTACACAAATTATTTCAGTTAGTTTTATTTTTTCAGTTTAGTTTTTAGTAAATTTCTTAGTTAAGAAAACTTAAGAAAGAGATAAGAAAAGTATGAATTGCAAGATGTTAACTTTGGATTCCTTTCATATAAGTCTTCTGTGTTTATCATCCAGCAGCTGGAAGTCATAAGTCTGATTTTTAATGAAGAGAGTTTAATGTCTGGTGTTTGTTTGGACTCAGTCCATGTTTCAGCATGTTCTCACTTCTGTTTTGACACACACACACACTGAGTGAGAGAGAGTGACACACAGAAAAGGTCAGAAATGCTTGACGTTATGTTTAGCATGTCAGTCATCCTTCAGTCTCTCTCTCTCTCACACACACACAGTCCAGCGGGAGCGCTGTGGAATCTGTCCCATAATGCACCATGGGAAACTCAGAACTGAGATCTCTTCATTCTGCCGCTGGAGAGACGCTCTTATTCCCTCCGTGTGTGTGTGTGTGTGTGTGTGTGTGTGTGTGATATGCTGAATGTCCTTTTTGGAGTATCTCAGACATAAATGACAGAAAAGAGTTGAGCTCCATCCAAAAAAAAAATATATATATATATATATATATACACACACACACACACACACACACACACACACACACACACACACATATATATATATAATTACATTATAATAATGTTATATAAAATATATTCATTTAATTTAAATATTTATTTTGATCAAAATTGTTTGTTTTTTTGTGTGAGCTATGTATTTTATGCCTATTATTGCATTATTTTAGCAACATGATAAAATCAAACTTGGACTCAAATGTAAAGCAAATCAAAATCACTTCAAGGTAAGTCGGTTCATTTGGCAGCCGCTCAAGCGCAGCTCATATTAACTTGTGCTGGGAAAGATGGAAATCTCCAAACCTGTTTGTCATGATTAAGTTTCAGTATCACATTTCAAATCTGGAATAAAATCAACAACAACAGTATCAAATGCTGTGTTACTTTAGCTCAATTTAGACTCAAAAGCAGATCAGGCTACTGCACGTGTGTTTTATACAGTCACAGTGTCAGACCTTGACTTCATTTCTTTGGACACTATTATGAATGCAGTTCCATTGACTTTCCTTCAAGAGGTTTGTCTCCTCATTCGGACTCGAGCTGCAGCCTATGAGGTGTTCACTTTCCCCCTCTGTATAATATAATGCCTTTATTATTCATGTCTCTCTTTAATTTACAGTCTGTATAGGAGTTCCTGTTTTTGTTCTGTTTACTGTGAGTAAGAGAGTGTGTGTGTGTGTGTAATATGAACAAGTAAAAAGAGGAAGCATTTTCAATGTGCAATTGCAGATGACTGTTTTATGAAACTAGTGTATACACACATATTAATCATTCAAATCCTAATGAATCACCATCTTTGACCTTTGACCTATAACTTTCTCTCCACCCTTTTCCTCCCTTGCTCCACTTCCTGTGACAGAAATAATCATTTCCTGTTTGGTACTGTCTGCTCAGGGTTCACTCAGCTCATGTGGAGGTTAGGGATCTAGAACGGTCCAAAGTAATGGAAATTAGATTAGTAAATGAATAAATAAATCGGTCAAAAGTTCATTGTACCAACTTATTTGTTTGGGTAAATATTTTATAATATTGTAAAAAAGCTCTTGTTTTGTCTGTGTATCATCATGAATGAAGCGTATTATCAAAAGAGACAATTAGAAATATTTATTTTTATTCTAAAAGAAAATAATCTAAATGCGATACTAGTTTTGTAATTTAAAATATAAATATTTGCTGAAAAACTAAAGGAGAAAGTTGCCTTGGCAAATGAAATATTTAGTTGGAGCAATAAAATGATTAACTGTAAATAAATAAAAATGTAAAATGAACTAAAACTAATACTGAAATAAAAAGAAAAGAATTTTAAATAGTAATATTTAAAAAAAATATTAAATGACACAATCATAACGAAAAGACTTAAAATGCAACAAAAATTTAAATCGAAAAATAAATAACAATAAAAATAACAAATAACCTGAAAATGTAAAAATAAAAGCTAATAATTAAAAAAAAACTTAAATATATAAGTACATAAAAAGTATGTAAAACTAAAATAACACTGATATGGATCTGATATATATATATATATATATTTAATATATATTTTTGGTTTTCATGCAATTTTGCTAAATAAATTTCTAAATGTAATTATTGCTATATTTAATTATTTATTGCTTTTATTAGATTTAGACTACTTTAGTTCCCATGTAAAAAAAAATCCACATTTAGGTTTATATTGATTCTGCTTACATGACAAGAAAATTGAAATTCATTTTAACTATTATTTTAATCTGGATCTAGGCTGTTTCCCAGTATTCATTCTTACACAAAAATGTCCGATCTGTCTTTCTGCATAGCACAAGGGGTTGTGGGTAATATCATCTGAGCACATTTTCAACATACTGTTATTTGGATACAGTATCTGGATGCATTTGGGATGCAATGTTTTAGACTCGGAAGTAATGACAATTCAGTTCATTCAGCTGAGAGCTCCTGCTAAAGAATGACAGAGAAATCAGATACTGTTCTAATCTGTCTAATCTACACCATCCCTCTCACACACACACACACACACACACAGTCCAGTGTTGACCTGAATGAATGGATCACACACACACACACACACACACACACACACACTGAGAGGAGGATGTCGGGACAATGGCCTGGTCTCAGGGGCTTCTGTATTGTCTGAGTTTTATGTGGAAGCTGACCCTTCTTTCCCTTCCCACACCCCACCTGAGAGAAACCTGAGCCACGGCTCTGTCAGGATCACTCTTATAGACACAGTTACAATTACTTTTCATTGTTATGCCCCTTTTTTAATGCTTGCTAAATCAACCATCACTAGTGTTATTGCTTATTGTAAATATTAATCAAACTTCTATCACGAAGTATTTTGAAGGAGGCACTCGAGACATACCCAGAGATCAGAATATCATCCATAATTCATTCACTTGAGACCGAAATGTAAATGAAATATAGATTGCAATATAGATATGTGATAATAGTTATGCTGCTATTCAAACGTTTGGGTTGGTAATATTTTTAATGTTTTTGAAAGATGTCTGCTCATCAAAGCTGCATTTGTTAGATTAAAAATACATTAAAATTAGGAAATATTATTAATATTTCAAATAATTGTTTTCTATGTGAATATATTGTAAAGTGTAATTTATTCCTGTGATGCGCAGCTGAATTTTCAGCATCATTACTCCAGTCTTCAGTGTCACATGATCTTCAGAAATCATTCTAATATGATGATTTACTGCTCAAGAAACATTTCTGATTATTATCAATGTTGAAAACGGTTGTGCTGCACAATATTTTTGTGGAAACTGATATATATTTTATTTTTCAGGATTCACAGATGAAAAGAAAGTTCAAAAGAACAGCATTTATTTGAAATATAATTTTTTTGCAACATTATAAAACCTTTACTGTCACTTTTGATTAATTTAATGCATCCTTGTTTAATGAAAGTATTAATAAATAACTGTATTTTTACTTGATTAGTTTATCAGTGTTCTCTTGCTGTTTGAGTATGTTTATTTTGTTTTTTCAGCATGCATCATGTTCTCATTCTCAGCTGCCTGTCCTGTTAATGAACATTTTTCAGTCACTTTATTGAGGTCAAGTGTTTGTTAAAAACATGAATGTTACATAATCTGTGTTTGTGCATTTGTGCATATAATCTGTGCATTTAATCGAAGACAAATTGTTCCCAGATGTAGCAGTAGAGTCTCACACACACAACACGCTTGAATTCATGCTTTCTCTCTAGAAGATCATGAAAAAAAAAAGTTATGTATATATAAATTATAATAATTTTTTTCTTGACTGTTTCCAAACAGTTGCCATTAAACCTGACCCATTCTTATCAGTGCAGGTAATGTTAGTGTGCATTAGTGAAGGAGTGCTAGAATCTCTCTCATTGTTGGGTTGATAGCAGCTGTTTGGCAGATCTGTATCAGTCCATCTCTCTCTCTCTTTCTTTCTCTGTAGGGTCAGTCTGAGGTCAGTGTGCTGCCCACCTGTCAGCAGGTGCTGGGACACAATAACACACCTGTCCCTGCACACACACACACACACACACACACACGGATGAACTTTTGCTCATGAGGTGGGTTTGTGTTGCTAGGCATGAAATCTATCAACAAAACAGCACAAACCTACTGAACACAGTTAGCACAGATTCATCTCTCTCCTGTCCATCTGTGTGTTTTATTTTCCCAGAGTGCATTGCTGGAATGTGTGTGAGAGTGAACAGGAGATGAGGTCACAGGAAGTCAAGCCCTGGCTGCAATTGTGTGGAAAAAGGACACTTCCTGTCCGCTTCCCCAGTCCGTTGTGTGGTAGGTCATTTTTATATCGAACAACAAAAAATAACATGCGATTGAATCATGTGTTTCTGGTTTACACTTGTGAATGTGTGTGTGTGTGTGTGTGTGTGTGTGTATATATAATTTGGTCAAACAAAAAACACACTTGATCTTGAATTCCGATTCAAAATATGAAGGCCAAACTTTTTGCCATTTTTATCTGACGTGTGTATATATATATATATAAACTTTTGAGTGCAATTAATTTTTTTTGTACGTTTATTATTTTATTTTATTATGTTTGAACATAATGTTTATTATGTTGCATTTTTAATTCCATTTGGTGACACTTGAGGCAAAGAAATTACATATTTTGTCTTTTATTCTGATCTGATGCTTAATTCTGAAATCTGTTTTAGATAATGAATTTTCATTTTTATCTGACGATATACATATATATGTATTACAGAGAATGATAAAGTTAATAATAAATCACCGAACAGAATTAAAAAATATTATAGTACAAAATAAAATAAATAATGTATAGATAAAATAATTAACATTAATGAAAAAAACTAAATTAAAACTTAAAAATAAATTAAAAATAATAAATATTGCAAGTTTGATTTTATCAAACACAAACACAATTTACAACAAACAGCAGACACACTAAGCAGGGAGAAAGGAGTACTGGATAATCTGCAGTAATGTTCACTTCTTTTCACAGTCACACACACACACACACACACACACACACACACACACACACACATACACACACTCTGTGAGAAGCTCTCTGCAGGGAGAAATCCGACCCGCCATAAAAGCTTGGGAAAAATCCCTACAGCTACTAAATGGGTGGTTAACATGACTTAGATGCCTGGATCTGTGTGTGTGTGTGTGATGTGATGTGTGTGTGTGTGTGTGTGTGTGTGTGTGTCTCTCTCTCTCTGTAATGTATGATGACAGTGTGTGTCAGTGGAGTATTATTGTGGCTCCAGGTAAGTGAGCCGTGTGTGTGTGTTTGTGTGTGTGTGTGTGTGTGTGTGTGTGTGTGTGATTTGTGTTCACTCTGTCTTCTGATATCACTCAGCAGACACTTGTAACTCTGCTGGCATCTAAACCATCATCAAATATAAAATATCATTTGGGCATTATTGGCACACTAACCACTCAAAAGCTGACTAAATTTATAGGTAGGGAAAGGATGCTGGCTTCAGCTGATAAAAACATCACAATAATCCACAAGCAATCCACAGCACTCCAGTCCATCAGTTAATATCTGGAGAAGACAAAAGCTGAAACAAATCTATCATTAAGATGTTTTTAACTAAAATACGAGTCCATAATCCATAACAACACTTCTTTTCACCCATTCACTGCAGAGCATCCATTGATGAGACACTGATGCAATGCTACATTTCTCCAAAACTGATGAAGAAACAAACTCATGTACTGAAATGATCGATCTACAGTGATGGGGTCAGTCTATGGGTGAGGATGAAACCATCTGTGTGTTCAGAGACATTGAGACAGCACTTCTGATTGATCAATACTGTCTGCTGTCTCATTTCAGGAACTATTTTTTTTTAATCACATAATGCAAGATCAGTGTCTCAACTAATTATAATGTCTGGATGGACACACAGACAAACTCTGAACTTCTCTCTCTCTCTCTCTCTCTCTCTCTCTCTCTCTATCTATCTATCTATCTATCTATCTATCTATCTATCTATCTATCTATCTATCTATCACCTGTTTTATCATTCTATCAAATATTAATTTTTTTCTAATGTTTTTGAAAGAGTCTCTTGTGCTCACCAAGGCTGCATTTATTTGCCCAAAAAGTATAAACAGAAAAATTGTGAAATATTATTGCAGTTTAAAATAACTGTTTTCTATATGAATATATTAAAATGTAATTTATTTCTGTGATCTGCAGCTGTATTTTCAGCATCATTACTCCAATCTTCAGTGTCACATGATCCTTCAGAAATCATTATAATATGCTGATTTGCTGCTCAAGAAACATTTCAAAAGGTCAGTATTCATTTAAAATGTCTTTAATGACATTTTTGATGATTTTGAAGCTCTTTGTTTTGTTTTCATTTGCAGGCACAGGCTTTAGTGGGTTGACTTGTAATTCAATCCCTAATTTTACTTACATTTTTTTATTTGCATATTGAAGTTTTGTACTTTATGGAGTTGTTCATGGTGCTCATGTGTTGTTTTCTGCCTTTCTGTTTTTGTCTTGGTGGTCTGTTTGCACCTCAACCTGTCATTCTGGGTTTATTCTGTCTCTCTCTCTCTCTCTCTCTCTCTCTCTCTCTCTCTCTCTCTCTCTCTCTCTGTGTGTGTGTGTGTGTGTGTGTGTGTCATGACCTTTCATTGTTTTCCTGTTATTCTTTCACTGGGTAGTGAGAGCTCAAGAGGTCAGAGGACAGAAAGTCAAAGTGTGTGTGTTTGTGTGTGTGTGTGTGTGTGTGTGTGTGTGTGTGTGCGTGTGTGTGAGTGAGGAGCTGCACTGTTCTTAAAACACTCTTCCAGCTTTTCACACAGAATTACGAGAGTCAGTGTTACAGAAAACCACCATGATATTTCAATAAGTGCATTTCTAAATTTTCTGTAGAAAACATGAGTGTGCAAAACTGAATGCCACTATGTTACAATGTTGTAGGTGATTTCCACACTGTTAGTATGTCGTTATGGTGCTAAAGGTGGTTGCTAGGGCATTTCTGTTCAGTTGCTAGGGTGTTTTAGTGGTTGCTAGGTGTTTACTTCCTCTCTGGCATGAAAAGAGTCCTGCAAACTCAAGTCTCTGTGATATTCTGGTCTGTGTGTATGGATGTGAGTCTATGGGATTTTTAATTGAGGAATCATTAATGTCTTGAGATGTCTTTGGCTTGCTCGGTTGGGAAGTGGGAGATAATTAGCTTTTAGTAATATTATCAATGCAAATGCACTGACACTACTGAATTTTGTCTTCTGTATAACTGAATTTAATGAAATTCCATTTAATAACTGATGAACTCTGCAATGCTTACAGTTACTGAACTGAACTGAACCAACATTGAGAGCTGAATAATGACACTATTATCTTTAGAGGTGAATTGAACTTGTTAACCTTTCATAATTAATGAACTTTGCGACACTTGAATTGAATCAAGTGAATCGACATTGAAACTTGTTCAACACTGAACTGAACTGAGCTGAACGATGACACTGTTGTCTTCTGTAGAGCTGCTTTAGAGGTGAATATAACTCGTTTCCATTTCATAATTGATTAATTGAACTAAATGAATCATTATTGAACTGAATTGAGCTGAATAATGACATTAACTTTGCAACACTGATATTGAACTGAATTGAATCAACATTTAAACTGGACTGAATTGAAATTCTTGTCTTCAGTAGAGCTGCTTTACAGCTGAATTGAACTTGTTCCATTTTCATAATTTACAGCCTTTAAAACAGTGACACTTGAATTGAATCAAATGAATCAACATCGACACTTATTGAACTGAATTGAATCAAAAATGAACCAAATTGAGCGGAATCATTTCCGTTTCATAACTCAAGAACTTTGCAACACTGACACTTGAACTGAATCAAATGAATCAACACTGAAACTTATTGAACTGAACTGAATCAAAAATGAATCAAATTGAGCTGAATCATTTCCGTTTCATAACTCAAGAACTTTGCAACACTGACACTTGAATTGAATCAAATTAATCAACACTATAACTTATTGAACTAAATTGAATCAACCATGAACCAAATTGAGCTGAATAATTTCCGTTTCATACCTCAAGAACTTTGCAACAAAGACACTTGAATTGAATCAAATGAATCAACATTGACATCAACATAACTGAACTGAATCAACATTGAACTGAACTGAGCTGAACAATGACAGTGTTGTCTTCTGCGGAGCTGCTTTATAGCACTGTACAGATTTACACGTATATATTATTTTCATGCTTATTAATTTGAAGCTACTTTGAAACAATCTGTATCACATAAAGCACTATAGAAATAAATTACTTGTTTTAGACTTTAGACACTTGTTGACACCATCTGATACGATAACAGTACCATCATATAAAAGTGTGTTTTGTTTGCTCTTCACTGCATCAGGCCACACACTGCTTTCCACAACGCTTCTCTTTTTTTCTCCGAAGAAGTTTCCGTCAGCAGCGTAAAGAAATGAAAAGTGTGCTGGTTGCCGTGGCAGCTAATCTCTGTCCATCACCAGGGAAACACACAATGGGATACAGGACAGCTGGAGCTGTGTGTGTGTGTGTGTGTGTGTGTGTGTGAGAGAGAGAGAGAGAGAGAGAGAGAGAGAGAGAGAGCTTGTCTCTATTTGTAAAGCATAATATCTGAGGGTCTCCTGGTGTCTGCTGGAAAAGAGTCATGCAGAGATCTGTGTGTCGGAGATGTTGAGGTGTGTGTGTGTGTGTGTGTGTGTGTGTCTAATCTCCTGAACTACCACCTCATCATTTAACATGATACTAACACACATTAAAGTGCTGCTGCGGGCCACACACTCTTGACCCTGCCTGTGTGTGTGGGATTATGTAATTACATTTCCCTTTCTTTTTCACTCATTCCAGTGTGATGTCATCACCTTCAGTCTTTCTTTCATGTCTTGTCTTTCTCTCTCTCTCTGTCTGTCTGTAGGAGGGTAACAGTAGCTGCTGCGTCTGCTTCAGTCAGATCTGTTTGAGGTGGAATGGCTTTTTTGAGCCACATTTCATCACGTTACACTGGCTTTCTTAAAGGTACAGTGCATGAAATGAAAAACTGTCATGTCACATATGTAGAACACAAAAGGAGATGTTTAGCAGAATGTCCATGCTGCTTTTTTCCAAATAATGGAAGAGAATGGAGCTTCAAAAATGACAAACATACCATTAAAGTGTCATAAAAGTTGTTAAAATAATGAAGAATAGAGCAAAGCTAAAGTCACTTTTCCCTTCTGGCGCAGATCTCAAATCTCATTTGTGCATAAACCTTTTCAAACAAGGATGTATCACACCAGATTTGATGTTTTTGACACTAAATGGCATTAGATTTGAGAAGTTTGCTGCACAAAACTGTTTTATGCCTTCTTCAAATATCACACTCGAGTCATATAGACCAATGGTTATTGTTGTTAACCAAGATTAAAACCATTTAAAAAAAAAATCATTACTCGAAATAAAATAATAAAATAAAACCTTATCTAAAATAAAACAGACTGGAATTGAGAATCACTGATCGATGCATTCATATTCATAGACTGTATGTTGTTTTTTTTTTTTTTTTGCATTAAATTATTAAAAGTGATGTTACAGAAGATTTCTATTTCAAATAAATGTTGTTCTTTTGAAATCTCTGTTCATCAAAGTATCCTGCAAAATAAAATTCATCACAGTTTCCACAAAAATATTCAGCAGCACAACTGTTTTCTACATTGATAATAATCAGAAATGTTTCTTGAGCAGTAAATCAGCATATTAGAATGATTTCTGAAGATCATGTGACACTGAAGACTGGAGTAATGATGCTGAAAATACAGCTGCACATCACAGAAATAAATTACAGTTTAACAGATATACACATAGAAAACTGTTATTTTAAGTTGTAATAATATTTTACAATATTACTGTTTTTACTGGATTTTTGTTCAAATAAATGCAGCCTTGATGAGCAGAAGAAACTTCTGTATGCTATTACGTCTTGAAAACATATTTAAACTCACATTTTAAACTATAGCGGATCACATGGAAACTCAGTCAGTGTTATATTTCTGCTATTAAACTCCAGTCGTATTTCAGCTCCAGCCTCTGAGAGGATCTTTCTCCTGATTCTCTCTTACACAGAAGTGACTCTGCTCACGGATGGTTCACGTTATTTCATAAAGCGAATTACGAAACTACAATTTTCCTAAAGTTACTGTTCCACTTCATGCGAGCCGCTGCCAGCATTCATCCCCTGCCTTCATTACGGCGGTTTAGAGTCTCACACGGGACGGAGTTTGAGCCCAAAAGAGCCCCGGGGTTCAAGCTACACACCAGTGGACGATGACATCATGTGAGGGCACACACACCTCAGGCTATATGTGTGTGTGTGTGTGTGTGTGTGTGTGTGTGTGTGTGTGTGAGTGTGTGTGTGTGTGTGAGTGTGTGTGTGTTTTCCGGTCTTCTTGAGTTTCCTCAGCAGTGGAGCTCCAGGCCTCTGGCTGTTGTGACTCTCTGTGTGTGTGTGTGTGTGTGTGTGTGTGTTTTCCTCGGCTGTCGTGCGTTCAGAGCTGGAACATGTTTCTAGAGGAGCTTTTAACAAGTGATCACGTTTACCAACTGACTCACACTGACTAATGCAATACAACACCGCACACATAAAACACACACGCATGCAGCAGAGTTAGTGGGGAGAGTCACGCTAATGGCTGAGAGTCTATATTGTTTATGTAATTTAGAGATATACAAATATAGTAAAAATATAAAAATAGTGAAATATTATTACAATTTAAAATAACTGTTTTCTAAGTGAATATAGATTAAACTGTAATTTATTTCTGTGATGCGCAGCTGAATTTTCAGCATTATTCCTCCAGTCTTCAGTGTCACATGATCTTCAGAAATCATAATAATATGCTGATTTGCTGCTCAAGAAACATTTCTGATTATTATCAATGTTGAAAACAGTTGTGCTGTGTAATATTATTCTGAAAACTGTGATGCATTTTATTTTTCAGCATTCACAGATTAATAGAAAGTTCAAAAGAACAGCATTTATTTGCAATAGAAATCTTCTGTAACATTATAAATGTCTTTCCTGTCACTTTTGGTCATGTAAATGTGTCCTTGATGTATAAAAGTATTAATTTATTTTATAAATTATTACTGACCCAAACTTTTGAACAGTAATGTAGTTTAAATATGGCTGTAATTTTGTGATTTGTTTGAATAGTGAGTGCATAGAGTTCGAAGTTTTATTTTCTTTGAAGTTGTACACATTTCTGACTTGTTTCTCACAAGTCAGACTTTTTCCTCATAATTTAGTTTATATATTGCAATTCTGAGTTTATATCAAAATTATTTCCTTTTTTTATCAATTATGAGACATAAACTTAGAATTGTGAGATAAAAACTCACAGTTGCAAGAAAAAAAGTCACAATGTAAGATAAATAATCTCAGTTACCTTTTTTAAGTTGAATTTTCAGCAAGGTGTAGTTTAATCATTTGAGACTTAATTTACTTTAAATGTGTCTAATTGAAGATTGACAGTTGTTTAAAGTGACTTCACTCAGTAGTCTGTGAAATGTGACTGTAGCATACTTTTTAGTGAACTTAAAGTGTGTACTTAAAATTAAAAGAGTGCACTGACTCAACTTTACTGACTGAAACTTTCCTACAGAAAGGAGAAAACTAAATTACACACTTCAGTTACTGAACCACTCGCACACACGCACACACACACACGCACACACACACACACACACACACACACACACACACACACACACACACACACACACACACACACACACACACACACACACACACACACACACCACTCACAAACCACCAGCCTCAAGATCTTATCTGACTCAACAGTACTTCACAAAACACTCAAGTGAAACTAGACACTGAGAGAGAGTTAGTGAGAAAGAAAGAGTAGAAGGTAATGCCATGCTGCTGATATCATCATCTTCATCATCATCATCCTCATCTGGTTTAAAACAATGTGTTGAGTGGAGGGAGGCGGGCGAGTGAATGGAAGAGCTCCGTCACTCTCACCTGCTCTGAAGGTGTGTCTGTCTGACAGCTGAAACCAGAGAGGCTTTTAAGGTTTCCGGTTACCACGGTAACCAAGCAGAAAAATAGAGCGAGACCTCGACTGCTTCCTTTTATCTCCTCAAACCAGACTGCGTGATAAGAGATGCGTGGATGATGGATGTCGAATTCAGTCGAGAGCAATCCAGTGGTGTCAGTCAGAAAACAACAAACAGAGGAAATACCATAACTACTATAGTTATTGTTACTGATTTAACGGGATAAGAAAAACGGCGAATATAACAGAGGAGATCACATATTATTTACTATGATTTTACTGTAGGAACAACTGTACGTATTCTATTCTGCTGGCACCAGTAATGTTATCAGATGGTAATACCAAAGCATTTTCATATTTACCATGGTACTTTATCATTTCCATATTCTTACAGTATGGTATTTACATGGTTCTTCAACTACCTTTATAGAAAAAAAAAAACAGTTCAGATGATACAACTTGCATTTTTCTGAATGGAACCATAATTTCAGCCACCAAAAAACAAAACAAAAAACATAGTAAATATTTGATTACAATGGTAAATATTTGTGAAGGTATGAGATGAATCAGCTGATGTTGGTCAGTGATTAATAAGGCAAGTATCTGGGTTATCATAGTTAGCTAAAACTAGACCTAAACTAGACCTAAACTATATATATATATATATATATATATATATATATATATATATATATATATATATATATATATATATATATATATATATATATATATATATATATATATATATATATATATATATAAAGTTTTTTAAAGTTTAACTGAAATAAAATATTAAAAACCTTAAATTCAGAGGTTTGTGGAGATTTTAATGAGGATTTGAGTCTGCACTGTCACTGAATGGATGATTTAACACATGCTTGAGAGAGAGAGAGAGAGAGAGAGAGAGTGTGTGTGTGTGTGTGTGTGTGTGTGTGTGTGTGTGTGTGTGTGTGTGTGTGTGTGTGTGTGTGTGTGTGTGTGTGTGTGTGAGTGTGTGTGAGTGTGTGCATTTGCAGCTGTTTATTTTGGCTTTGCTTCAGAGACATTAATCCTATTGCATCTTTCCTTCAGATAAGTGGCGGGAGAGTCAGATTACTGTAGCCTTACACACACACACACACACACACACACACACACACACACACACTCAAAGATTTGCCATACATAAAAACACATCAGTAAACATAAAATCACATACAATGCACAAAACACAAGGTTACATTTAGAAATAAAGGAGAAACAACAAATGCAATTTTCAATTTAAATAGAACCATATTTATTTAAATAATATTTTATGTGTATTTTTAAAATATATAAAAATGTCAGAATGCAAAACATTGTGGTCCTACTATATGCTTTATTTTTTATTTATTTGATATGATTTACATTTATTGACCTTTGTGAGATTCTCTCATATACTGACTACATGCGTGTGTGCAGAAAGACATACAATCAAGTTTAATGGCCTTGTGAAATCTTCTACTGAAACTGTTCGGTTATAAGAGAGAATCTGCAATGAAGATGCTAGAATTAAACACTTCTGAACATATCTACTTTATGTCTAACAGGTTTGCAGAGTTAAATGTCTCCCTACACAGCATTTACGTCCTCAGACGCCAAGGCTGTTCCAAAAGGTATAGGCGGCATAATTATATTGCCTTCTAAGATCCCTTATTTTTGCCAAATATAAGGCAGCATCACATACACGCTTCACCGAGGAAAAGAGAATTCTATTGTAATTTGTTCTATACTAAAAACCATATTTAAATGCAAGAAAAAATAGTTTAATATAATAAAAAACAGACCATTTGCTGTGTATTCTGGCCATGTTTAATAGAATACTGAATAATTGCTTTAGCAGAATGTAAATGTCAAACTCTGTTGTGACACACACACACACACACACACACACACACACACACACACACACACACACACTCTGGCTCTCTTTCTCTCTCTCTTTCATAGACTCGCCAACATCTCATTTACTCTCGTAGAGAAAGAGAAAGAAAAACATGAGGTGTGTTATTATTTTACCTGTCAGAAAACAATTTTCCACATGCTAGAATAATAGTGCAGTGTTGAAAACTATGAAATAACACAAATGGAAGTACAGGAGTGATGTAGTGAGCAAAACATGTGACCCAAATGAAAACTCTCTTATGTATGAGTTTCTAGATTCATCATGACATGCATCCTGAGATGGTTTTTTAACATTAAAGTTTAGACACATGTGCACAAATATTCATAAACACATTTAGAGCCTCTTAATTGTGTCATGACGTGCATCATAAATAAGCTACAGAATGTCAAATTAACAAACTCAGATGCAAGTCTGATTTATAAAGTCTCTTTCAAATATGCGTACAGTACTACACACTGTACATTGTGTGCATGTGTGTGTGTGTGTGTGTGTGTGTGTGTGTGTGTGTGTGTGTGTGTGTGTGTGTGAGAAATTGCTTAGAATATCTCTCTGAGGAGACACACAGAATTCTCTCTTCTGCCAGATTCCCAGAAATACTGAACACACACACACACACACACACACACACACACACACACACACACACACACACACACACACACACAGATATTCCCATTCCGGGTCTGCGCAGCATACCGATTTTTTATTTTATTCCAAGTGTGAAAAGCAAACAGAATCCAAGCTTCAGTATCATTTCCTGAAATCCGTTCTTTATTATTCTGACTGTGTCGCAGACTGAAAGAATAACTCACCCTACTGTGGACTGACTGACTTCTGTGGAACACAACAGGAGATGCATTTTCCAGAATATGAGTTGCATTTTTCTATCATCTGCAACCTGCTGTGACTCATATTCCAGAGTGACTTATTTAATGATACTAAATTAACATGAAGCATGCCAAAGCTGAATCACACAGCGGTAGTTAGAGTTTTGCTTGAAATACATTCAGTTAGGCTTAGAGTATATAATAAATGTTGTTTATAACATAGTGTTTGTAAATGTTTAGTTATATTTACTGGTATTTTACATCATATCTGAATATAATAATACAAATATATAATAAATTCTATATTATACAACTATCAAAATAATTATTTATATATATATATATATATATATATATATATATATATATATATATATATATAATATAAATATTTATATATAAAAAATGTACTATTATTATTATTATTATTATACAAATATTAAGTATAATATAGAGAAATTGTATAATATATAATTTTTTTAAATATGTTTTTTACAATTTAATCTAGTAGTTTTAATGTTAGCAATGTTTTATATATTACAGTAAAATTAAATATATAAATTATATTATAAAAAATATATAATATATTACACACACACACACACACACACACACACACACACACACACACATATTATTTATTACATTAAATTGTAACATTTGTCAAGATTATGAGGTTATTTTATTTTATTTTAACTTTTTTCTCCAGAATTATGACTGTAATAATACATAATTTTAATTAGCTATATGATAACTATGACTTTTTATCACATCATTTCACTTTTTTTTTTTTTGTTAAATTTATGACTTAGTGTCTGAAAAGTTTGACAATATTTTTAATTCACACCAAAGTGGCCTAAGGTTTTTTTTTATTATTATTACTCCAATGTTTTTTTTGTTTTTTTTTAGTTTTTTTTTTAGTTTTTTTTAGTATATATATATATATATATATATATATATATATATATATATATATATATATATATAAACTGAGCTCCAGTCTCCTTACGCTTTTAATGCTTGACAAGCTGACAGCAGCTTTAATTTTTGCCTTTTTGTTTTCCACAGAAAAACACAGTCATGCGGGTTTGGAACGAGACGAGGGTGAGAAACTGTACATGAACAATACACCCATAAACAAACATGGTAAAGCTGGATGGAAACTATAGAACCAGTACAAACACATTGTGACAGCGCAGGAAATATTAACGCTCGCAGTTCTCTTGGTTTTGTCTGGAGGATCCTCAACATCGCTCTGGAGAGATTACTCAATCTCAAATGTGAAATACCGTGAGTGTGTGTTTGTGCGTGTAACGTCTCACACAATCCAGTTTGTGCTTCCTGTAGGGAAAACGTCAGCTTTAATGTCCTTAAACCTTTAGAGTTTATTGTCCCCATTTGACTCTTTTTTCTGTCCTTCTATGCATTTGTTTCTGTTCCTCTGTTCCAGAATGACTTTAACAGTCCAAGAGTTCAGAAGAATTATGTGTTGGTGTGTTGTGTGTAGTTTTGTCATTTCAACACGGCCCTAACAAACACCAAACAAACCATGAGGGGACACACACCTCATATTCAAACAACACATATTTGGCAGGACACCACTGGGACTCTTTGTGTTATAGATTACAGTATGTCCAGAAAGAAATACTAGTGTACTGCATACACCTGCTGGAAAAACAGCTTAATCCAGTCTAAACTGGTTTGATCTTCCTGCCTTACAAAATGTCATGGGGACCCTATAAAACTATCCAACCAGGCCAGCTAATGCCAGAAAACTGACTTTTATTACAACTGTACTATATATATATATATATATATATATATATATATATATATATATATATATATATATATATATATATATATATATATATATATATATATATTTATATTAGATTATGTATTTATATTATATATTATTTTAAATATTATTATATTATTTATGTTTGTAATGTATATTACATTATATTAAATACCTAAAATGTTATATTAAATTAAATAATTTATGTATTACATGTAAGTTATACAATTTATACACTTTATGTCTATATGTATATATGAAGTCAAAATTGACAAAGTAACAATAATGAGTAAAGAAGTTATAAATCTGACACAAAAAGTTGAAATTATGAGATAAAAATTATTAATTTTGACAAAAAGTCATAACAATGAGATAAGAAGTCATAATAATGAAGTTTATGAAGATAACAAGTCAGAATTATGACATTGTTTAATGCCATAATTATGACAACTTTTGTGTGACAATTTCAACGTTTTATATAATTATGACTTAGTATCTCATAATTTAGATTTTATGTAATCATTATGATGTTTTATGTCCTAATTATGACTTACTAAAGCATGATTTTGTTTCTTATATAATTATT
Source organism: allo-octoploid hybrid of Carassius auratus x Cyprinus carpio (assembly GCA_024542945.1). NCBI lineage: Eukaryota > Metazoa > Chordata > Actinopteri > Cypriniformes > allo-octoploid hybrid of Carassius auratus x Cyprinus carpio. Next base: position 137,427 of record CM045044.1, read on the forward strand.
ATAATTATGAAAATAGATGTAATAATTATGACATAAAAAGTTGAAAATGTAAGATAAAAAGTAAAATTATAAAA
>CM045044.1:140000-217500 GCA_024542945.1 allo-octoploid hybrid of Carassius auratus x Cyprinus carpio
TGTGTGTGTGTGTGCGTGTGTGTGTGTGTGTGTGTTCACGACTCACTGCTCTGTGTGTGTGTGTGTGTGTTCACGACTCACTGCTCTGTGTGTGTGTGTGTGTGTGTTCACGACTCACTGCTCTGTGTGTGCACTTGGATGAGTTAAATGCAGAGCACAAATTAAGTATGAGACACCATACTTGGCTACACATCACTTTCACATCACTTTTTTTTCCCACTATGTCTGTGTGTGCAAAAGTTTGTGGGTAATGATGTGTGTGAAGGTATGCATGTGAAGGGTTAAATTCCTCCAGTGTCTCCCAGGTCTGGAGTGAATGTCCTGTTTAATGTAAACAGTGGAAGAACACACAGACGACAGTGTGATTAATGAAGGGGGAAACTGAGATGTGTAACAGAGCGGGAGGAGAGCGATGATACACAGTGAATTACAGCCTGTGTGTGAGTTTATTTAAACATTAAGCTCTGAAACACACGCAGCTCTGATCTCAGTCAGATGATCTTACACTCAAACACACACCAGCATCCATCTCTTACACACGTCGTGTGTAGCCTGGCTGAGAATCGGACACCTTCATCTGGTTTGATTGATCCGAAATGCTGAGAAACATGTCGGCAGATAAAGCTGCTCCGAGGAAAACGAACGTTTAGTGGAACTTTATGAGGAGTTTTGTGTTGGCATTTACAGTCTGTTATAGAAATATGAAACAAGCTGTAAACACTCATTACTATACAAACTAACAAAGAGCACACTGTTCTCTGCTCTTCACGTTTGGATTCACAATGACTTTTTGCTGTCCATTACCACAGACTGCTGTGTATGAAGAGAAGTGAATTACATTTGCATTGAAGGAGCAGTTCACTCAAAAATAAACATTTGCTGAAAGTGTCCTCACCCTCAGGTCATCCAAGATCAGGATGAGTTTGTTTCTTCATCAGATTTGGAGAAATATAGCATTGCATCAGTGTCTCAGCAATGGATGCTCTGAAGTGAATGGGTGCCGTCAGAATGAGAGTCCAAACAGCTGATAAAAACTGACAATGAAATATTTCTAATTATCGTTAAAGTTTTGTTAAGTTGTTTATCTAATATATATTTTATAGCCAGTTGAATGAAAACAAGCTTTACTTGAAACTCTCAGGCTAAGATCAGTATGATCAGTACATATGGTGAATTTTGGCATCCAAACTGCCATTTAATGCAACAGCGCCACCTGCTGCTACTTTAATGAGTCTCTGTTCAGTCAGTTTACATTGTCTGGATTCACCATTTCAGTTTTTTTATGTATTTTCCATCAGATTAGACTTGCCTATCAATTTTTTGCATGCATTTTGGTGAGTTGAATACATATTCATAAGCCTCCCTTTGTAATTCTAAAGTTTTTTTTTTTAAAAAAACAAAAAAAAAACCAACATATTAGGTCATTGTTTTCTAACAAAAAAAGTACCAGAAACTACTGTGGTAAAGCCATCTTTTGACATGATGCAATGGCAATTCCATTTATTTTTTTGTTGGATATGTACAGTACCACATTAGAAACAGTGTATTCCTAGAAGTATAATGTTGCTGGTAATAATTCAGTAGATTAAAATATGAGACCATTACAGTAAATTTTCTCAAGCTATTTTGTCTTGACAATTATTATCTGCATGTTCTCTCATTATTAGCGGTGAGTCTTATTCCTGGAAACACATTTATAAAGTGGGTTGAGGTTGTTAGTTGACTGTCGCTTAGCTGTGGTTGTGTAGTGTGTGTGTGTGTGTGTGTGTTTTGGAGTGTGTTCAGAACCCCTGCGGCCACTAATTAGGAGGAACTGTAACATATCACCACGGCTGACATTTCTCCCATCTCTCTCTCTCTCTACCACAGTAAAAACTCCCAGCCTGTCTGCCAACTCCTCCGCCGCGCTTGTCCGGATCCGTGGAATGTGTGGTGTTGAAAGTGTCTGTGTGTGTGTGTGTTTTCCCTGGTGGGGTGATTGTGCTTTAGTTTACGTCCATTTGGCTCTTTCCTGGAGTTTTAATTCCTGTGCACTCAGACTGGAGGTTTTGAGTCCTGCAGCTGTGCAGAAACACACACACACACACACACACACACACACACACACACACACACACACACACACACACACACTGTTTAACATCCTCGCATTATTAGGGAGGGCTCGTCTGAGGTCAAATAAGACTGTTATACTGGGAATTACTGGCACTCAACACACACACACACACACACACACACACACACACACACACACACACACACACACACACACACACACACACAGAGTTTCCAGCGTGCTGCAGCTGTTCCTCGGGTTTGTGTGTCTCTGAGGTATTTTCCCATATTACAATAAGCCCATTAATGCAGCTTTTCCCCTCCATCTCTGTCTCTCTCTCTCTCCTTCACTGCTGTCTCACTCTCTCATCAGTGCTGTTTTTATTCTCCTCCTCTCTCTGACTGTCTCTCTCTCTCTCCTTCACTGCTGTCTCGCTCTCTCATCAGTGCTGTTTTTATTTCTCCTCCTCTCTCTGACTGTCTCACTCTCTCATCAGTGCTGATTTTATTTCTCCTCTCTCTGACTGTCTCACTCTCTCATCAGTGCTGATTTTATTTCTCCTCTCTCTGACTGTCTCACTCTCTCATCAGTGCTGATTTTATTTCTCCTCTCTCTGACTGTCTCACTCTCTCATCAGTGCTGATTTTATTCTCCTCCTCTCTCTGACTGTCTCACTCTCTCATCAGTGCTGATTTTATTTCTCCTCTCTCTGACTGTCTCACTCTCTCATCAGTGCTGATTTTATTTCTCCTCTCTCTGACTGTCTCGCTCTCTCATCAGTGCTGTTTTTATTCTCCTCCTCTCTCTGACTGTCTCGCTCTCTCATCAGTGCTGTTTTTATTCTCCTCCTCTCTCTGACTGTCTCACTCTCTCATCAGTGCTGATTTTATTTCTCCTCCTCTCTCTGACTGTCTCGCTCTCTCATCAGTGCTGTTTTTATTCTCCTCCTCTCTCTGACTGTCTCGCTCTCTCATCAGTGCTGTTTTTATTCTCCTCCTCTCTCTGACTGTAAAGTGTTACAGGACTGTCAGACTCTGGAGCGCTCGAGTCTCGTGGGTGTTTGAGGGGTTGTGATGTCGGGATTGAGACCCTTACAACATGTTTAAGCAGAATTAGTGTGCTTTTCTGCTACAGAGAGTCTGCTGTGATTGACACGCAAACTGTTTCACAGAAACCATATTAGTATTAATATTAAAATGATAGATAGATAGATAGATAGATAGATAAATAGATAGATAGATAGATAGATAGATACAATTATATAACAAATGATAGATAGATAGATAGATAGATAGATAGATAGATAGATAGATAAAATTATATAACAAATAAACGATAGATAGATAGATAGATAGATAGATAGATAGATAGATAAAATTATGTAACAAATAAACGATAGATAGATAGATAGATAGATAGATAAATAGATAGATAGATAGATAGATAGATAGATACAATTATATAACAAATGATAGATAGATAGATAGATAGATAGATAGATAGATAGATAGATAAAATTATATAACAAATAAACGATAGATAGATAGATAGATAGATAGATAGATAGATAAAATTATATAACAAATGAACGATAGATAGATAGATAGATAGATAGATAGATAGATAGATAGATGATAGATAGATAGATAGATAGATAGATAGATAGATAGATAGATAGATAAAATTATATAACAAATGATAGATAGATAGATAGATAGATAGATAGATAGATAGATAGATAGATAGATAGATAGATAGATAGATAGATAGATAGATAGATAGATAGATAAAATTATATAACAAATGATAGATAGATAGATAGATAGATAGATAGATAGATAGATAGATAGATAGATAGATAGAAAAATTATATAACAAATGAATTTATTAAATAAACTTCAGCCTCTAACACTTTTTCTTTTTTATATATATAAAAAATTGATCCTTTTAACACTTGCGTTCTCTATTATTTTTCTATTCTATCTACTTGGCTTCTTTTTTATTTATTATAAAGGTGGGGGGGGAGCTTGCTTCGTGTACTATGTTAGACTGAGACTTGTCACAGCACTAACATATTTTTGCTCTTTTGTCCTCCTCATCTGCTCAATGATTAAATGTCAATGTAATGCAAACGCATTGAATCTACGTTCTTTTACTTTCGTACGCGCTTGGCATTCACGACGCCCCTTACGTCACGACGTGGCCGTAGTTGCCACAGCAACCGCTCCAGCTTCACCGCTAGTGCGCCACAACATTCCCTCAAGCGGCTGCTGCACATCCACCCGACAGATCTGATATCGGATTTGACATCGACGATGCGTTTAAAATCGCACGCAAAGCGCCTTCTTCACTACCGACTGCGTTCCGTGTAACAGAAGCGCTTATTTTATTTCGCAGGAGTAAATTCCCTTCGTGTGAGACGGAGAGATGTTGGTTAGCTTAGCCTAGCGCGCTAATCCTTCAACAGAACTGATCAAACTGTTGATTCCAATACGCCGTAAGACGATCTTTTCTCTTTATTTATTGTCCTCATTATGCACTTAATGCGTTATGTTTATGTATTTGTGCAGTGTGCATGTTTGTGTGGCAACAACGTAAGGTGTGTGTTAAACCGTACGTTACTAATCTTTGGTCCAGGTGTCATGTTTCGTCTGTAAATTTATTAAACGGATAAAAATGTTTTTAAATGCACAAATAAATCTCTAAACTGGACCTTTTTAATTAATAAAACTGAAAACTAGAATTTAAACAGTTTGCATAAAATAGTGATGCTTAATTGATGTTTTAATGCAATCATAAACAGCAGCAGTGGTGGACGAAGTACACAAATCAAGTAAGTTACTTGAGTAAAAGTACAGATACGTATAATAAAATAATACTCCAGTAAAAGTAAAAGTACTCCTTTTTCAATTTTACTTGAGTGAAAGTACAAAAGTACTCGATTTTTTATGTACTTAAGTAAAAAAGTACTGATAGATAGATTTATTTTGCAATTTTATATAGGCTGGCTACTTAATTTTATATTAGCACATTTTTTTTTTTTTTTATAATCCTACTGCTCAAAATACCTGGAATTTTCTCAAAATAACCACTACATGGAGTCAAGATATATTTTTTGTTGTTGATATATGGACTATGTTGATGAGAGTGATGTAGTAATGTTCACTGTGAAGCTTAAACTGTGATGTACCTGAGAGAAAACCGATTTGTGACCACAAAACCATAAGGGTCAATTTTTTGAAATTGAGATTTAGACATCATCCGAAAGCTGATTAAATAAGCTTTCCATTGATGTTTTGTTTGTTAGGAAAGGATGATATCTGTCTGAGATACAACTATTGGAAAATCTGGAATCTGAGGGTGCAAAAAAATCTGAGAAAATCACCTTTAAACTTGTCTAAATGAATTCTTAGCAATGCATATTACTAATCAAAAAATAAGTTTTTATATATTTACAGTAGGAAATTTAGAAAATATCTTCATGGAACATGATCTTTACTTAATATCCTAATGATTTTTGCCATAAAAGAAAAATTTATCATTTTGACACATACAATGTATTTTTGGCTATTGCTGCAAATATACCCCAGAGACTTAAGACTGCTTTTGTGCTCCAGGGTCACATTTGATCATCAGATTTTCACCAGTTAGAAAAAAAGTGTTTTAAAATTTGTTGTTTTGTAGAACATCACAGTTATATATGACATGAGAATAAGGCCTGACGTTAGGAAGAACCTTTTCTCAAACCTTGTCTGTGGTGTAAAAACACTCCTGGCCAAATACTCCCAGAGGGCATCACTTCCCACTTTGATAATTACTGTAGTTACCATGTTCTGAACATCACAGCCTTTCTTTTTCCCCCAGATATAATATATCTAGGTGGTTGAATAAAAATATTTGGACTTTATTTTTTAAAAATAACCTCAACTTAGCACCAGCAAGCTTGTTAGCTAGACAGTTAGCATCAGCTACCAATATTTACTTATTTTCAGTATGGTTATGAATAAACATTCATATCTGTCTACTTGGGTGGTTAATTCAAATAATATAAACGTTTATACTGTTGATAAACAATATAAAAACAGACGTCACATAGGGATAAATGCGTAACATTTTAATACAACTCTTAATGTTATGGCAGCGGGGAATTTGAACGTGCATTAGTTATTTTATTTAATCTGTGTTAATTTAATGTTTTATTTTTTGACCTAAAAGGCACAGATGCTGATGTGTTTGCATTCAAGCATTTCAGTGGGCTTAAATAGATCACCCTTTACAGAAGATTTAGTTCACAACGAACTGACAATTTTGACCTAAATATGATTTTCAGTTACAATAATTAATCTCAAAATTCGACATTAGTAACTTACTTTTAGCAGCATCAGTCGCGCGCGCTCACAAGATCTCCCGGTTGTGAATTGAGTTCACTAGAGACTCAGTTCATTTGAATCAGTGAGTTGTAGACTCGAGAACAGCTGCAATCAGATCATTCTAATTTGTGAATGAATCGTTTAGTGCGATTTGCGAACCGATTTAAAAGGTTCATTGAAAAGAATCAGGTCGTTCTTGAATCAGACACCGCTTCTGCGTCTCAGAGCACGTGATATATTATAAGGAGTAATGATATGTTTTATGAAATGTAGTTAAGTAAAAAGTACGATCTTATGCTTTGGAATGTAGTGAAGTAAAAGTAAAAGTTACTTAAAATAAAACTACTCCAGTAAAGTACAGATACTTGAAAAATGTACTTAAGTACAGTAACGAAGTAAAGCTACTCCGTTACTGTCCACCACTGAACAGCAGTTTTGTTATGTTTATTTATCGTTTATAGATGTTCACTGTATGATTTCTAAAGTCGCTGCTTTGTATCTCTTGTTTTTCCTCTGTCGGGATTTCTGTAGCTGATGCATGTGATATTTAAACAGGTGAAAGATGCCCGGGACAGATGACCCTCGTAAGCTCTTCATCCTGACCACGGCGGGAAACTACTTCAGTCTGGACACACAGGCGTCTCTGTCCACCTGCCGTCCGCTCGATAACTTCTTAGATGATAGCAATGAATTCCTGCTCAGCGTCAGCAGAAACACAGATGAGCTGCGCTTCTCAAACAAGGTGCTGTGAGCTGCATACAGCTGGGATATATAACTAAGCCACGCAAGAAATGAAAAATAGTTTTTTAAAAAAAGTGTCTGCTAAATGACTTGATGGAAATGTTTCTTTCTTTCAAAAAATCTCCATTTGACAGTGTGCATGAACCAATAGTATTATTATGATATATTGAATTGGCTTTTATTTCTTTTTTATTTTTATTTTTATATTATAATTGATATTTTATATATATATTACATTATATAATATATATATATATATATATATATATATATATATATATATATATAAAAATATATACAGTACAGGTCAAAAGTTTGGAAACATTACTATTTTTAATGTTTTTGAAAGAAGTTTAAAAGAAGTTCTGCTCATCAAGCCTGCATTTATTTGATCAAAACTACAGAAAAAAAAATTTAATATTGTGATATATTATTACAATTTAAAATAATTGTTTTTAGATTTATTATACTTTAAATTATCATTTATTTCTGTGATGCAAAGCTGAATTTTTAGGATTATTATCACATGATCCTTTAGAAATCATTCTAATTTGATGATTCATTATCAAAGTTGGAAACAGTTCTGCTGCTTAATATTTTTTCAGAACATGTGATACTTTTTTAGGATACTTTGATGAATAAAAAGTAAAAAAAAAAAAAAAAAGCTATGTTTTTAAAATATAAATATTTTGTAATAACAATATACACTACTGGTCAGTAATTTGGGGTCAGTAATTTTTTTTCTTTCTTTTTTTTTTTAAATAAAATCAATACTTTTATTCAGCAAGGATGTGTTAAATTGATAAAAAGTGATAGTAAAGAAAATATATTATTAGAATATATATTATTAGAATTTTTTTTTTTTTTTTTAATAAATGCAGTTCTTTTTAACCTTTTATTCATCAAATATATTAGACAGCAGAACTGTTTCCAACACTCATAATAAATCAGAATATTAGAATGATTTCTAAATGATCATGTGATAGACTGGATGTTACATGTGACACTGAAGGCTGGAGTAATGATGCTGAAAATTCAGCTTTGCATCACAGGAATAAATTATTTTATTTAAAGTATATTCAAATAGAAAACTATTATTTTATGTTGTAATAATATTTCACAATATTAATGTTTTTTCTGTATTTTTGATCAAATAAATGCAGGCTTGATGAGCAGAAGAGACTTCTTTCAAAAACATTAAAAATAGTAATGTTTCCAAATTTTGACCTGTACTGTATATATTATATTTTAATTTTAGTTTGTTTTAGTCATTTTTATGACTTGTTTTTTTAATATTTTTATTAAGCTTTCACTTATTTTTATTTTAGTTTTATATCTATCTGCACTGTATGATGATTAAATCTCTTATCGCACGTACATCTGCACTTTCTTGTTTATGATGTGAAATGATAGTATTACTAACCTGATGATGATAATATTAATAAAAATAATCGGCACGACCCTACATCAAAGCATAATTTGTTCACACTGCTTTCACACAAGAAAGAATGATTTTCAAGCAATTAGATATATGCACCCATATATAAATTAATAGCAGTATTTACTTATTAGCAATATCTATCTACATGTATTTTTACTACATGGTTATTTTTAAATCGATTAAAAAAATAATGCATAAAACGCTAAATTAAAACTGTTTTTAATGCACGCTTCAGTGAGCACTTTTTAGTGAGGATGAAAATGACTCTTTATTTAATTAACACTATGAACTGATTAACTGGCGTAAATTAAAAGATTCATTTGAATCAAATTAATCAAAAACTAATTCAGTGATTAATTTTCATGTAGAGTGTTTGCTACCGAACCCACAATCTTCAGGAAACGCCAAATAAAAAGTGCATTAAAATCACTACAGTATTCATGATAATTAGCATAATTTTATATTGCAATATTGAAATAATATTCATTAAATCGCAGATGTTCAGTGTATCACTCAGCTACCAAACGTTCTCAGAAAATGCTGAATTGTGTTGTCTCTGTGTAGCTGGAGAGCATGGACGGTGACGGCAGGGTTCTGCTGTTCTTCAAACCTCATCCGTGTGTGGTGAGCGAGGAGAACCTGCACCGATCCGTCCTGGTGTCCTCCATGCTGGAGTCTCCCATCAGCACCCTGTACCAGGCCTTGAGACAGGTCTACGGCCCCGTTCTGCTGCAGGTCAGCACAGACACACAGGACGCGTTTCACATGGATGTGATTTTGTTCTTGGGTTTGTAATGCGTGTTGTCGTGTGTGTATTCTGCAGGATGATAAATGGAGTCAGTCGTTCGACTCAAAGCTTCAGTCTCTGCTCACGGATCTTGAGGTCGGGCTGGGCTCTGTGCTCAGACACTCACACCCAAAGGATTCTGGGGAACGGAGTCATTCAGAGACGGATGTGTCGAGTGAGTTCTCATTCAAACACTTTGCTTTTCCCAGCTTGTACTTCTGTGCATTTATGCTCCACGTACTGGTGTGTGTGCAGGTATCATGACCCCTCTGGATGAGTTCAGCTTCTGGGCTGATGTCAGTCGCTCCGGACAGAATAGCAGAGAGAGAGACAGAGCGGCACACTTCTCTGAACTCTTCACCACCATCGAGAAGGTGCATACATGCACTTTTAGACATGATTGTGCTCAGTCCAACACGTAGTCGTTCAAAGTTACTCCATTTGTTAGTATGCATGAACCAGTGTTATTGAAGTATTATTGGTATACTATTATAGTTTTTATTAATATTTTTTTCTTTATCTTTTCAGTTTTCATTTTCATTTTAGTTGAAGTTTTAGTAATTTTGTTGTGATTTTTTCATTTTTTTATATTTCTATTTAGCTAAATTTCAACTTTTTAGTTAACATATTTAATTGTAGTTTAAATTAATTTAATCATTTTTATTATTTTTGTTTTTTAATATTCCTATTCAGTTTTAATTTATATTTAATTAATTTTTAGTGCTTTTAGTACTTCAGCCTAAACTTATTGTTAACATTTTTAATTTTAAGTAATTAAGTAATTATGTTGTTTTTTTTGTCATTTTTATTAGTTTTTTATTTTTCTGTTTAGTTTTAATTCATTTTATTTCATTTTTTGTGATTATAGTACTTCAACTTATTTTATTTCAGTTATTTTCAAAGGTAACAGTTTTAAGTTTTTTTGTAATGTGCTTTTATGTCATTTTTATTAATTTAGTTAATATTTCTATTTAGCTTAATTTATATTTTTATTTTAGTTTTAGTACTTCTAGTGTTTTAACTTAAAAACTTTTATTTCAGTTCATTTTAATTTTATTAAAAATGTTCTAAAGTTTTTTGAGTAATTATGATATGTGCTTTTGTCATTCTTATGACTTCAATATTTCTGTTTAGCTTTATTTTTTATTAATTAATGAATTAAAATTTTTATTAATTATAGTACTTCAACTTCAACTTATTTTTGTTTCAATTAGTTGCCAAGGCAACATTTCTAGATCCAATGTAAGTTGTTTTTTTAAGTTTAAGTTTTCAGCTAATATTTATATTTGATTTAATTCCAGTTATTACAATTCATTTTAAATAGTTTTGAGTTTTAGTTATGTACAATAGCAACACAGGTGCCTATGAACTGGCTGTTTACATCAACTTTGAATCAGTTCTGATCCGTCTAAGCTGTTTTATGAGAAAACATTTATCTGTGCATGGTGTGTTTGTTTCAGGACTACAGCAATCTGGACAGTTTCAGTCTGGTGGAGGTACTAGACCTGATTGAGAGCACCCGTGAGACAGTAGATGACGTGTGGAAACAGAATGAACACGCCCCCTACCCCGAGACACGCATGATCCGACTCATGGATGTCATAGGTGCACAGATCAGACATGGTTGCTAAGTGATAATGATGCTCGACTCAATAATATATTTAATGAAATACTGCGTTCCTGATGTATTTGTATTTACAGGCGGCGCTCTCGGCAGGTTTGTACAGAGGAAGCTGAGCACCCTGCGCTTGTGGGATGATCCATATTTCACAGTCAGGGAGGGGCTTAAAGGGGGCGTGGCTGCCTGTGAACAGTGGGTGGCGGTCTGTGAACACCTGACTGGTCAGGTGTGGAAACGCTACTCGCCTCATCCGTGGAGCGGAGAGAAGCACCGCCCACAAGGGCTGCAGAGCCTCGCCCAGCGATTGGAGGAGGTCATACTGACGCCTGTCAATCATCTCAGGCAGTTTAATCTAGTGCATTACCTCATGACCTGTGTGTGTGTTTCAGGTGGTGCAGGTGCGATCTGTGTGTGAGAAACTGCAACGTTTGTTATCCGGAGGGAAGCTGCAGGTTTCACCCGCGCGTGTGTATCAGCCTTTCACAGGGCTCAACCCCATACACTACAACCCTTATACTGAGGTACACGAACGCACAAGATCTTCACTGTTAGATTGAATATTTGATATATATCACTCAGCCTGTCACTGTGTATGCGTGTTCAGCCCTTATGGAGAGCTGCAGTGTCTCAGTTTGATCGACTCATCGCTCCAGCAGAACAGGAAGCAGCTGGAAAGCTCAAGACCTTCATAATTGATGCACAGGACAGTCCACAGCAGGTACGCACAATCACACTAGTCTTGTGTATCCAGATGTTTGGCTTTGTGTCCAAATCACAGCTTATTCTAGCCACTTAGACAGGAAGAGACCTGATACAACAAAAATAGACAACAAATACAGACAAAACATGGATATACAACACCATTCAGAAGTTTGGGGACAGTATGATTTTTTTTTTTAAAGAAACTAATACTTTTATTCATCAAAGATGCTTTAAATCGATCAAAAGACAGTAAAGATTTTTTTTTAATTTTTTATATTTAAAAAAACTGTTCTTTTGAACTTTCTGTTCATCTGTGAATTTTGAAAAATAAAATGTATCACGGTTTCCACAAAAGTATGAAGCAGCACAGCTGTTTTCAACATTGATAATAATCAGAAATGTGTCTTGAGCAGCAAATCATCATATTAGAATGATTTCTGAAGATCATGTGACACTGAAGACTGGAGTAATGATGCCGATATATCGGCCGATATTTGGCATTTTTTAAATATCGGCATCGGCGATAAGTTTTTCTGCTTGGTCGATGTGTTTGAAACAGGACTTTTATTTTGACGGTGACGAGAACGGCAGCGCCTGGGCACACATTGCTCACACTCTCCCTCTTGTTTGCTGTCGTTGTTAACAGTTCTGTCTAATACGGATAGAAGTCTGTGTAATAATCAGATAGAACGGTTAAAGAAAGGAATTAATGTATACGGAAAGTATTAAAACGATTGCTTTTATATTAGTAGTAATAGGCAAACGTTATAATGCTTTCTTGTTTGCAGTCAGCATTCAGTAAATACGCATTTATATAATTTAAACAAATCTTTGAATGAATAACTTTAAACTCGTGATTTCAAAATTATGCTGTGCTTTATGCATTTGCCCACTGACATATTCATGTCAATTTCTCTGTGTGCTGCTTATAAAATGAGTGTTACCTTGACTTTATTTAAAAAATTTTATTCTAAATGCACACAAACTTCCCAGAATACTGAGTGCCCTGTTGCTTACAGTGTTTACTTCCTTTTTAATTATATTTTTATTAAATATTTATTTATTTGTGAAAAATACTTTGTCATCTAAAGTATAAGTATGTTTATTTTACACATTTATTTTTTAATCCATTGTCAAATGATTTCAAATTTCTTAAATATTAATTAATTAAAAAATAATAATTATATCGGCTTTATATCGGCCCCCCCCGGCATTGGCATCGGCTGTCAAAAAACCAGTATCGGTCGACCACTGGTTATTTTATATTGTAATAATATTTCACAATATTACAGTTTTTACTGTATTTTTGATCAAATAAATGGTGAGTATAAGAAACTCAAAAACATAAATCTTGCTGCCCCTTATATTGTGACTGGTAGTGTATTAATAAATGCACATAAATATTCAGTTGTTTTCCCAGCAGACGGTTGTAAACCCATGCATCTTGACTCATGATATTGCATAATTGCATAAATCTTCCAGTTAGATTTAAGCATGCCACTTTGCAAATGCTCTTTCGGTTTTTAACGTGCAGTCTGTGTGCTTGATGTTTGTGGCTGAGAGCAGATTTCGAACGAACTGCTGTTGTCTTGTCTTCGTTTCAGCTGCTGCAGGTGTTTCAGAAACACAGAGAGCTGATCAAACGACCCACAATCAGCAAAGAACTGCAGCCTGAGAGAGAAACGCTCCTGACGCGACTGCTGGACTACAACAAGGGTCAGATCACAAACACTGAGTAGTACAGCACAGATTCACTGAAACCAAACCCCATAAACATCTGAGGTACCTGAAAAAGTCTTGGCCACATTAGAAGAGCCTAAAATGCCTAAAAATGCTGTCTAGGTAGGCAGCACACTAGAGTTTAGTACATACTTTTACAAATGACTAATGCCATTCAGTGCTTACTCTGAACACTTATTGTTCGGTCCACTATAACTAATAAATAAGTTCACAAGGTAAAACAGAAACATAAGAACAAACACTGAAAACAGGATTTCACATAAAATCAATATCAATTAAATACTCATAAGGAACTTTAAAAAGATATAGTATTTATTACATTTTGATTTTAGCATTTATTTTCATATTTTCAGTTTTCAGTGTAATATTGGTCTTCATTGTATTCATTTTCTGTTTAGCTTTATTTCTATTTTAGTTATTTTAGTATTTAGTGTTTTATTTCATTTAGTTGCCAAGGAATATTTTTATATTTAAGTTTATATTTTGTTTTAGTGCATCTTTATTTAAATAAACGAAAATGCTATAGTTTTAGTTGATTTAATGACTGAGGCTGTAACTGTCGTCTCATAAGGAGAGAGAGACACTAGAGAGTGTTTCATGCTAGCAGTGTTGTGTGCAGGGCTGCGGGTGGATTTTGAGAGCCGCTGTCACGGTGCTCCAGGAGAGAAAACCGGCCCTCTAGCGGGACGAAACCTTCCAGAGGTCATCAACAATATTGTGTGGGTCAGACAGCTGCTGCTGAAGGTGCGGACACACAGACCATTTTCATCAACACATACTAATGTAGAGAAGCAGTTACTAGAGCATTGAAGGTGGTGAAGGACAGCAGCTGATGTATGTGTGTGCAGGTGGAGGACTCTCTGAAGATGGCAGACGCGTTGCTCTCCGATCTGAGTGGGTTTCGGCCGCTGCTCCGTTTCTGTGATGAGCTGCAGGAGCAGATGAGATCGTACGAGCAGGAGCAGTTTGAAGACTGGAGCAGAGACCTGCTGTCAGGACTGTCTGATCCCAAATCTGGAATCAGGTTAACACACACACACACACACACACACACACACACACACACACACACACACACACACACATTTAAGGGCATTCCATAGACTTCCATTGCTCTAAACGAAGTTAAACTCTCCGTATAACAGACCTCTGTTGGTATTTTTATATTTTATTAAAGTGTCATTTTGTGCACTTTTGCAACATTTTATTTATTTATGTCACACCTGACAATAAGTCAAAAATTGCATTGTTAAGAGAAAAAAACAAATAATCACATCATTGTTTAAGTCATGTTTTATTATTACAATTAGAAACTAAATGTTTACAAACATTATAAACACTATAAATATATATTTCCCCTTCATACTGCAAAATACTGGTTATTATTGTTAACTAACTAAAATTAAAACCATAATAAAACATTTCCGTTACTTGAAATAAAATAAAAATTAACTGAAATAAAAAAAATTCTCATTTTCATTTAGATGAATTACTAAAACCAAATAAACTAATAAATAAAAATGTATGAATACTATACAGACATAAAAAAACTATTAAAAATTACAAAACACAACAAAATGACTAAAAATGTAACTAAAATTAAAGTAAAAACAGAACATATAAATATTAACAAAAACTATATCATATATCAATGCTAAATAAAATAACAGATTCAGAGCAAAACAGTAATGAAAAATATACAGTAAATAGCACTCATTATAAACATTTATCATAAACGGCAAACCTAAACTACTACAGATTTGTGTGTTGCATGCTTGATGTTAACGGCATTGTAAGTTTCAGGTGATAGAAAATGTGACTCACATGCTGGGAAATACAATATATGTCTATATATGTCACAAAAACACGACATTATTATTTTTCCCCAAAAGTTCACTCGCTGTAATGAGTTGGTCAAAGTTTCATCATTAAGTTTTTACTCTGTTTGCCTTGACATTTTCAAAGCATGGCGTGAGCACCATCACAGATCTGTCCTGCATGTGTGTAGTTTGCAGGCCAGTAATCGTGTCATGGAGTTGGATCACATGGATGGTAAACTGAAGATCCAGTACTCAGACCGGCTGGTGAGTTTACTCCGAGAGGTGCGGCAGCTCTCCGCTCTGGGCTTCACCATCCCTGCTAAGATCCAGCAGGCGGCAAACACCGCCGACAAGTTCTACAGACAGGCCATCATCCTCAAACAGGTGTGTGAACACACACACACACACACACACACACACACACACACACACACACACACACACAGACACACACACACACACACACACACACACACACACACACACACACACACACACACACACACACACACACAGACACAGACACAGACACACACACACACACACACACACACACACAGACACAGACACACACACACACACACACACACACACACACACAGACACACACACACACACACACACACACACAGACACACACACACACACACACACACACACACACACAGACACACAGACACACACACACACACACAGACACACAGACACACAGACACAGACACACACACACACACACAGACACAGACACAGACACACACACACACAGACACAGACACAGACACACACACAGACACACACACAGACACACACAGACACACACACAGACACACACACACACACACACACACCACACACACACACACACACACACACACACACACACACACACACACACACACACACACACACAGACAGACAGACAGACACACACACACACACACACACACACACACACACACACACAGACACACACACAGACACACACACACACACACACACACACACACACACACACACACACACACAGACACAGACACACACACACACACACACACACACACACACACACACACACACACAGACACATTAATTCATCATATTAGAATGTTAATCAGTTCATTCAGATCAGTGAAATGAATCATTGATTCATTTGAGTCAAAACTCAATATAATTCACTCCAAATAAATACAGCTCTGATTTTTTTCAAGTCAGTTATACAATCTGATAGTTATTAAAGTTGATAACTATTGCAGCTAGCTACCTTTTTATTAAAAGTCTCACTGTAGTTTAACAAACTACAGTTTTAAGTAGCTTCCCCCATCAAATATCGCATTGTATTAAAGCAGTATTGTATGTAGACGTGTTGTGTGTGTGTATTCATGTATTTGTGCGTGTTTAACAGGTGGCTCATTTCTACAACACCATCGATCAGCAGATGATCCCTTCTCAGCGACCCATGATGCTCGGCTGTGCTCTGGCCTTTGAACAGGTCATCAAGGTAACTCTTTTGTTCTGCGGCTGTGAAACTGTATTTTACTGTATTATACAGAGATACACTACCATTCAAAACTTTGGGGTCGGGTAATTTTAAATGTTTTTGAAAGAAGTCTCTTCTGCTCACCATGACTGCATTTATCTGAACAAAATACAGCAAAAGCAGTAATATTGTGAAATATTTTTGCAATTCAATATAACTATTTTCTATGAGAATGTCTTTTAAACTGTAATTTATTTCTGTGATGCACAGCTGAGTTTTCAGCATCATTACTCCAGTCTTCAGTGTCACAGAAATCATTCTAATATGATGATTTGAAGAAACATGAAATTGATACATTTTATTTTTCAGGATTCACAGACGAATAGAAAGTTCAAAAGAACAGCATTTATTTGAAATATAAATCTTTGTGACATTATAAATGTCTACTTTCACCTTTGATCAGTGCGTCATTGCTGAATAAAAGTATTAGTTTCTTTCAGATAATAAAAAAATCTTAAATGAATGCATACTAAAGTGTGTACAGGCAGTGTTTTGAATGTCACAGTGTAATAAACTGGTCACTTGGTCACATAAAAACTGTGCATCATCTGTTTGTTGTATGATATTTGTTTTGCAGCAGAATCCACGCTCTCAATCTCGTGACGAAGGCGGAAAACTCCAGATCACGTGGGAGAATCCTAAAGAGCTGGAGCAGTACATCAGTAAGCTGCAGAGCGCCGCCGAGAGACTCTCTACGGAGAACCGCAAACTCAGGAAGTGGCACACCGACTTCACTGACAAGGTGATCTTCCTCTCTCCTCTTCCTCAGGCCTTCATCCTGATACCTCATGCTGACTTGACCGTTCGGAGGGTCAAGACACAAATTCAGATTAGCATGGTGTGTGTGTGTGTGTGTTTTATAGGTGGTGAGTCTGATGGGAGTGGATCTCTTGCGTCAGCAGCAGAGGTGGAAAGATGCTCTTCAGGATCTCAGGACTGGATTCGCCACACTAGAGTCTCAGGTGATCATGATTCTTTATATCTGCTCAAATACTGCCTTGCTGTCTGCACAGCGGCTCTGTTTCCAGTAAATGCTGCTCCACACAAACTCTTCTCTGCATCTGCTCTGAGTTTGGGTCACTTATAACGTATGTTTGGGAACGCAACTTGTGCCAACCATCTTCCAAACCTCCCAAATGGGTTTTGACAACAAAAGAGAAGGACTTCCTATGCTTTTCCAAAATAAAAGTGTGAGGGTTTAATGTTTGATAATGAAGAAATTGAGACAGCCATAAATATTAGTATTGTAATTTTACAGTTGTATATTATTTGTCTTAACTGCTTTTTTTTTTTTTTTTACAATGATTTTTAAAACAATTTTATTTAATAATAATAATAATAGTAATAATAATAATAATAATAATAATAATAATAATAATAATAATAATAATAATAATAATTAATATAATGCAATCAATTTAAAATAATAAAAAAACGAATATGCACAATTTGGCCAAAAATGTTGTGATATTACATCAGTATTACAGTATAAAAATATTAATAATAATAATTATGATTTTTATTTGTAGTGATAGTACTAAATGAAATAAAATTACTCTAAAATAGAAAACAGAGTATGCACAATTTGGCCAGAAATGTTGTGATATTATATCAGTATTACTGTATTAAAATATTAGTAATGATGATAATAATAATAATAATAATTATTATTATTTGTAATAGTAGAAGTAGTAGTAGTATTAACTAAAATAATAAACAAAATCACTGTAAAATAAAAAAATCAAGTATGCGCAGTTTGGCCAAATATGTTGTGATATTATACTATTACTGCATAAAAATGTTGATGATAATATAATCATCATCATCATCATCATCATCATTAGTAGTAGTAGTACTAGCACTAACAGTAATAAATAAATAAAATAATAAAAAAAAATCACTCTAAAATAAAAAAATGGTGTATGCACAATTTAAAAAAAAAAAAAAAAAAAAAAAAAAATATATATATATATATATATATATATATATATATATATATATATATATATATATATATATATATATATATATATATAATTTTTTTTTTATAGTCATATTGATACATAATCGCAACACTTTTGGCCAAATTGTGCAAACTTACAAAGAAGCACAGCACCTTTTTTTTTTTTTACATTTTAAATCACAGTTATGATTTTTATCAGGCAAATTGCAACATTCTTACTAAAGTGGAACCTCATATGCCTTGTTAGGTGGCAGAGTTTTGTCCCTGTGGTGTCTAACATTGCTGTCTACGCGGGCAGTTCACTGGGCTTTGGAACAGTCAGTGTTTCTATCAGACTCTTTAAACGTCTCTGTTTAAGTGTGTGTGTGTGTGTGTGTTCAGGGGATTCGCGCAGGAGACATGAGGGCCTGGCGTCAGCACTGGAACCATCAGCTGTATAAAGCTCTGGAGCATCAGTATCAGGTGGGACTGGAGGCCCTCAACAAGAACCTGCCGGAGATTAACATCGACCTCATCTTCAAGTGAGAGCCCCACTCCTCTCGATGTGTTTTAAAGGAGCTGTTCACTCAAAAACTCACCGAAAACATTTAATATCTTTTGTTTCTCCAGGCAGGGGCGGCTGCAGTTCCGTCCTGCGTTCGAGGAGGTCAGAGCAAAGTACTACCGCGAGATGAAAAGGTTCATCTGCATCCCGAACCAGTTTAAGGGCGTGAGCGAGACGGGAGAGGAGCCCATATTCACCTGCATGATCGAACGCAACGCCAGCGGCTTCCTGACCATCTTCAGCAAAGCCGAACACCTCTTCAGTCGACTCACACACGTGCTGGACAAGTTTAAGGTACTGCACACTGTGTTCCTGACCCTAGTGAGCTGCCTGACTACATAATGTCATAGATTAGGTTTGAGAAGGTTTTTCTGTTTATAGGAAGCAGAATTTATCTGCTTTTTAAGATGCCTGCCTTTGACTAAAACAACATCATGTACACTTACCGTTCAGAAGTTTTTAGTCAGAAAGATTTTTGTTTTTTGAAAGAAATTATTATTTTGATTCAGCAAAGACAAATTAAATTGCTCAAAAGCGTCGGTAAAGACACTTATAATGTTAATAATTTATATTTAAAATAAAAGCTTTGTTTTTTTTAAACTTTCTATTCATCAAAGAATCCTGAAATGTATCTCAGTTTCCACAAAAATATGAAATATGAGCAAATCAGCAGCTTAGAATGATTTCTGAAGATCGTGTGACACTGAAGACTGGAGTAATGATGCTGAAAATACAGCTGCGCATCACAGAAATAAATTAGTTTAACAGATATACAAATAGAAAACAGTTATTTTAAATTAAATTTTAATAGTTTACAATATTTCCCAATATTACTGCATTTTTGATCAAATAATGCAACCTAAGTAAAAGACTTCTTTAAAAAATTATATCTATCTATCTATGTATATCTGTGTATACTGTGTGTGTGAGTGAGTGTGTGTGTATATACAGTACAGACCAAAAGTGTGGAAACATTACTATTTTTAATGTTTTTGAAAGAAGTTTCTTCTGCTCATCAAGCCTGCATTTATTTGATCAAAACTACAGAAAAAACAGTAATATTGTGATATATTATTACAATTTAAAATAATTGTTTTTAAATTTATTATACTTTAAATGATCATTTATTTCTGTGATGCAAAGCTGAATTTTTAGGATCATTATCACATGATCCTTTAGAAATCATTCTAATATGATGATTCATTATCAAAGTTGGAAACAGTTCTGCTGCTTAATATTTTTTCAGAACATGTGATACTTTTTTAGGATACTTTGATGAATAAAAAGTAAAAAAAAAAAAAAAAAAAGAAGCTATGTTTTTAAAATATAAATATTTTGTAATAACAATATACACTACTGGTCAGTAATTTGGGGTCAGTAATTTTTTTTCTTTCTTTTTTTTTTAAATAAAATCAATACTTTTATTCAGCAAGGATGTGTTAAATTGATAAAAAGTGATAGTAAAGAAAATATATTATTAGAATATATATTATTAGAATTTTTTTTTATTTTGAATAAATGCAGTTCTTTTTAACCTTTTATTCATCAAATATATTAGACAGCAGAACTGTTTCCAACACTCATAATAAATCAGAATATTAGAATGATTTCTAAATGATCATGTGATAGACTGGATGTTACATGTGACACTGAAGGCTGGAGTAATGATGCTGAAAATTCAGCTGCGCATCACAGAAATAAATTATTTTTTTAAAGCATATTCAAATAGAAAACTATTATTTTAAGTTGTAATAATATTTCACAATATTATTGTTTTTTCTGTATTTTTGATCAAATAAATGCAGGCTTGATGAGCAGAAGAGACTTCTTTCAAAAACATTAAAAATAGTAATGTTTCCAAACTTTTGACCTGTACTGTATATAATATTTAAATTCTGAATTATACTGTATAAGCTTCAAGTACGAAGTACGAAGCAAGCCCAGAATACATTTATAGTAATTAATTTATATATATATATATATACACACACACACACACACACACACACACACACATATATAATTAAAATAATACATTTTTGATTAAAGTTATTGCATATCCTACAAATATGAAGCAAGCCCAGAATACATTGCAACATGAAAGAATATATAAAGAATATAATTCTGGACAATTAATTCATGGTGGTTTCCAATTATATTAGAATATTAAAAGACAAAGGTTATTTCAGCACGTAAAGGTGATGAACTGAGGTCATTGTACAGTGACGTTCTAGAAAACACCGTAAACACCCCCCCCACACACATCTACATCACACTCCAGACAATACCTGTGGCTTAAAACTGCTCGGACTGCATCCCTAGACATACTGAACGCACACGATGCCCAAAAATGCTGTTTTTTAGTAAAGATGAATCCGATGTAAGCCTATATTTATTGTTGTGTTTTAGCACTAATGCATTTTAATTATTTCAGTTGTGAAAACAGTATGCCGAAGGTTATTGTTGTGCCGCTTTAATGCGGTCACGGGGAATCCCAGCACACTCGCACACAAACTCACTTCTGATTTCTGTGCCCACACGGAGGGGAAACGAGCCGAACGCTTCCTCTTTAGCAGCACAGATGGGAAACCTCACACTAGCCGTTCTGTCTCAGATCTGCGTCTGATTATTGGGCAGGTGCTGCTTTAATTAGCCGTGCAAAATTCTCTGTACACAGACAATGATCCGTCGTCATACTTTCATTAACTCACACACTCTACAAGCCTACTGTATGCAAAATACACCCTAGAGTTACTAATGAGTGTGCTCTTTCCAAATCTGAAATGACAGCTCAGCGTTTTGCTCATTTCACCACTTCATGAGAAATACTGACCTAATAAAAGCTTTTCTGGAGAGGTTTTTTTCAGTTTTGCTGGATTGGAGTTTTTTATGTGGCTAATAACAGAAGAGAAGCGTTGCATCCTAAATTTTGAGATTTCCAGCGTGTGCCAAAATAAGACATTATTAGCATATACTCTGTTCATATGAGTTTAGTACCTGTATGAATAGGTTTCTTCAACTCTTGACCCTTTAGAAAATAAACTCCTTGAAGGGAGTGAGCGCCTGACTTCGTTTACTTCAGTATCAAAGTTATTTATTGCACTGAATTATGACCGTAAAATCAATCTTTGAAATGTTTGGATTTCAGCTGAATCGCAAAATTGACAATATAAGTTTTTAAATGTGTCTTTGATGGTTTTATGTTCTTTGGAGAAGTGTTATTGTTTAGTATTGTTACTAAAACTACTAAACGGTTGTTTTCATTAATTGAAATAATTAAATAAAGTAATTTAAAATAAAGTATTAGATGAAAAGCTTAAAAAAATGTTGCCTTGGTAGCTACCTGAAATAAAACAAGTTTAATTTTAAATGCTAAATGTACAAAAAAATAAAAAATAAAAAATAAGAATAATTAGTAAAAAATAAAATTCTAATAAAAATGACAAAAGCAGATAACAAAATTACTGAAACTTAAACTAAATTTAAATTGTAAACTGAAAATATACAAATAAAAGCTTATTAAAATAAATAAATAAATAATATTATTTGGGTTGTATTTTCTTTTACTTTGGGTAATTTTGTTAATTTGTTAATTCAGCAGTCTTGTTATTATTTATTAGGCATAGACGTATTTTTCCTTGACATCTGCAGTCAACCTGTTCAGACCTACGGCTAAAGGATTTCATGTTGAACGCAGCTCATATTAAAATCCACGGTGAATTTATGCATGTGTTCTGTAACATCAGGCCTCCTGAGATGTTTGCGCGGTTGATTGGATGTCCTGTGTGTCTGTGTTCAGGACTGGGTGGTTCTGGGGCAGGTGGATGTGGATGCTATGGTGGAGAAACACCTTCACAGCGTCCAGGACTGGGAGAGGAACTTCAGAGCTCTCAAAGCCAGAGGAAAAGAGTCCGAGCGGCTGCCCAGGTATCTGTGTGTGATCTTATGTACTGTGTGTTTGAGAGCATGTGTTGCATTTAACGCTGTGTGTGTGTGTGTGTGCAGCACAGAGAAGGTCGACTGCATCATGGTGAACTGTGAACCTGTCAGAGTGGCTGTGGACGATCTCATCCAGAGGCTGTTTGACGCTCTGCTGACGTCCTTGAGGAGGTCCATCCAGGGTGCGATCACAACACACACTATACAGCGCTCATGGTGTTTAAAGACAACACGTGCACCCTAACTAGTGCCGTTATTGTTAACTAAAACTATTGTAGTGATTGAAATAATGTTAGATATGAATATAAGTTGAAAAACTGAAATAAAACTGACCCTTTTCACGGATAGTGCTGACATATTTCCCCAGTAGTTTTTTTGGAATGTTTTCATTTAAAAAAAATAAGTTATGTACTTTTTATAAAACTATACTTTCATTATTTTTTTTATTTTTATGTTTTATTAATTTGGGATTAAATTACAGGAAAAGGGCTCATCAGTTTCATTTGTAGTTTTTAACAAAAAAAAATACAAAAACAAAAAATAAAATGAAAATTATAAACGAAATAAAAAATAAAATAATAAATAAACGAAAATAAAAATTATAAATGAAATGAAAAAATAAACAAAAATAAAAATGAAGCTAAATGGAAATATAAAAAAAAACAATGACAAAAGCACATAACGAGAAAAAATACTAAAATAAATAAAAATAAAGATAAATAGAAATATTTCAAAAATAATTAAACATGGCAAAAAGCACATTACAAAATCACCAAAACAAATAAAAATAAAGCTAAATAGAAATATTAAGAAAACAAAAACTAATAAAAAGGACAAAACACATTAGAAAAATTACAAATACAAAAAATAAAATAAAAATTCTAAATGAAATATACAAAATGAAAAATAAAATAAAAATTATAAACTAAATAAAAAATTAACTAAAATACAAATAAAGCTTAATGGAAATATATATATAAAAAACAATGCAAAAGCACATAACAAAAAATACTAAAACAAGAAAAAATACTAAAACAAATAAAAATAAAGATAAATAGAAATATTAAAAAAAATGGCTAAAAGCACATTAAAAGCACATTACAAATTCACAAAAACTATATATATATATATATATATATATATATATATATATATACTACTCAAAATGGTAAAAGTTCATAATAAATAATAATTCAAAATATTAATAAATGCTATGATAGTATATAAACAGTGCTGTAATACCACTGATCCTAACAGGCACATACTATGACACACAGATCTTTGCAGTGGTGTTCAGGAAATCAAGACGGTTCATCATCGACCTCTGCTGGTCATACTTGCTCTGTATGTTTACATATTTAATACTGCTGTCCTGTGTGTGTGTGTGTGTGTGTGTGTGCAGGTCACATTCAGGTGATAGACTCTTTCGTAAGCGGTGCGATGGAGACGTTATCCTTGCGTCCTGAGAGCATCGATGAGATCGGAGAGGCCAATGCCAAACACGGCCAATTACAGACCCAGAAACCCGAGGTACATCACCATCAACACCCTCCCTTATTTGCTATTAAGTGTCTGACACGAAACCTTTTGGGTTCTGTGGATGTAAATGTGTCACGGCAGCGTGTAAAGAGAATTTGATTCTGTGAATGTTGTTCTGCTGTGGTGTGCAGATCCTGCCTCAGTTCCAGCAGGCGGAGGAGAAGAACAGGCTGCTGCGCTCTGTGGCGGGTGGAGGACTGGACACCATCAGCTCCCTGAGGGCCAGATGGGACAAATTTGAGCTCATGATGGAGAGTCATCAGCTCATGATTAAAGAACAGGTGCAAACACACCTAATACATACACACCACTGTTTCATACAATATCTGATTCTCTGCAAAAACCAGCAGAATTATGCAACATATTTGTGCCCTTTTTAATTTAAAACCAATAAAATACTGTTTCATGTGTGCGTCTTTACCTACAAGATGCTATAAATGTATTTTATTTCAGTTAGTTGAAGTACTCAAATTGCTAAAATTAAAACTGAAATGCAAATTAATACAAAATAAAAAGACATTTAAAAAACTAATAAAATTACAAAACACAACAAAACTACTAAAACTTTAAAATGGAAATAAAATGAAAAATATAAATATTTATTTTCCACAGTAACCAGCAGAATTATAGTTGTCTTTTTTTATGTAATGCAATAAAATACTGTTTCATGTGTGTGTCTTTACCCACAAAATATCATGAAGCAGTGTTATTATTAACTAAAACTAAAAATATTTTGAATAAAATAAAATGAACGCTAACAGAAATAAAATATAAAATAATTTTCAGTTATTCATTTCAAGGAAAAATTTTCAAAGGAAAAAGTTTTCACATTTTTCATGTAGTTGAAGTACTTAAATTACTAAAATTAAAATGAATTAAAAAAGGCATACAAAAAAAAACACAACAAAATTACTAAAACTTTAAAATGAAAATGGGAAATATAAAAATAAAAACTAATTCAAAATATTTACAATTCGTTTCAAATCTAAAAATTTTATTTAGTTGTAGGATGTAAATGACTAAAACTGAAATGAAAACGAATAAAAACTAAACAGACACTTAAAAAAAAAAACAGACAAAGTAATATAAAAATGACCCCAAAAAAACCCTATAAAATATTTAGAAATTTTTACTATTTCAAAATATAAAAAAACATGATAGTATATCAAAGATACTAAAATAACAGCCACGAACAAGCAGTCAGGAATTAGACTACATGTGTGCGCTTCAGGAAGTCTAAATGTAACTACATGCAACAGATTCAGTGAGACTGATTGAAAATGAGTGTCTCTCAGGTGGAGGTGATGAAGGGGAACGTTGAGTCTCGGGTGCAGGCTTACCTGCAGGACCTGCAGAAGTTCAGAGCTCGCTGGGACCAGCTCAAACCCGGGCATGACATCATCGAGTCAGGTGACCACGAGACTCTGCAGCGCTGCGTTCAGAACATCCGCGACAGACGAGCCGAGTTCGGCGAGCTGGAGAACACGCGCAAAAAACTCATGTGCGTGACCTGACTCCTGTACTCCCACGCAGAGAAACGCCTGTGGTGTCTCCACAGTAAACGTGTGTGTGTTTGTGTGCCGCAGGGAGGACTGCGAACACTTTACCCTGAGCCCTCCTGACGTGTCTCTGGCGACCGACACGCTGCGGGATCTGCAGGAGTGTTCAGAGATGTGGGAGCTCTACGAGGAGTTTCAGCAGGGACTGGATGAACACGCAGAGCAGGACTGGATTTCCTTCAGGTCACAGCTGATAACATTTCCTTTGATTAAAGTATTGTCAGATACACAGGAACCCGAAGGTCTTCACTATGACCCGTCCAAATAATTTTAATGTGAAGAAATTGTGAGAGAAATACAGTATTTTACTATTGATAAAAGTAAAAGTGTTATTAAGTTTATAATAAAATAATTATTAAAACAAAATTAAAATATTTATAATAAAAAAATACCATTAAGATGATTATGAGTATCATAGAAATTTTACAAAATACAAATTTTACAAAATTTGTAAAAAAGACATTTGTATTAAATTATAAATCCAGAAAAATGTAAAAAGGACAAAAAAAAAAAAAAGTAAATTAAAATAAAAAAAATCCATAGGGTCCTATTATTGTAAAAAATAAATTTGTGTTAAATTATAAATCCAGAAAAATTTAAAAAGGACAATAAATAAATAAATTAAAATTAAAATAAAAAAAAATCCATTGGGTCCTATTATTGTAAAAATTGCAATAAATTATTAAATAGTTAAAATTGCATGAATTCAGTTGATTAGACATGCTTTTTGATTATTAAAATTTAAATGGAAAAATTAAAATGGATAACAGAATTTCAGAAAAACAAAACTGAATTTGGAAAAAAAAAAACTAAAACTAAAGCTAATATCATAGGACCCTAAAAGTGTAATTTGTTAAACCTTTAATAAATTGTTGTTAAATTGTATGAGTTTTCGATTAATTTAGACATGCTTGATTACTAAAATTAAATCGAACTGTTAAAACAGAACTCAGAAAATGTAAACAGAAAAATCCAGGAATCCAGAAAAATAAAAGCGATAAACAAAATGTGGGAAAAAACAAAGCTGATTTTGGGAATAAATACAATCACATGTGGTCAGAAACATCAGACGCGTCAGGAGGAATTTCTACAAATGTTTTTTGTGTCTGAAACACATTCAGCATACATCCGCGCTGTGTTTTCCCTGCAGGAGTAAGACTCACGTGTTCGAGGAGTTTCTGTTCGCGTGGCACGGCCGTCTGAGGAAGCTGGAGGAGCACAGCAGCATGTCTGTCAAACTGCAGAAGGAAGTGGACCGATACAAGGTCTGACGGCTGGATTATTTCGCTTCTTTACTAGAATCCCGTGGAAATTCTGTTGAATGTGTGGATGGGTCATGTTCAGGTCATTCCGGGTGTTTGTTAAATGAGTGCTGCTACTAACTTAACTAGTGTGGCAGAAGAGTATATTTTTTTCCAGTTACTACATTTAATAGCTAATCTATTATTTAATTTCTCTCTCAAGTAATCAATCACCCTCATTGTGTTTTTGTAAAGACAAAAGATATAATCTGATAAATTATGTAAAGATGAATTCTGAAAAGAAAATATTTGTTTGTTACATTGATTATAAATAAGTGCATTTAAGTACAATTAATAATGATAAAAATATATGTAAATAATAATAATTATTGACTTGTTTGGAACATGTCCTGTTCTGTATTTTTATACAAATTCATGTTTTTCTTTCTCATGTAAAAAAAAAAACAAACAAAACAAAGCAGTGCTTCCTATGGATATTAGAACAGATATATCTATCAATACTATTGCAAGATCTCTACCATCTGATGGATTTATACATCATAGCACAAGCATGAAAAAGCAAAAAAAGAAGAGCATACATTTGAAATAAACTAGCAAGTATAACAAATACAAAAATAAGCCACTATATTTTAATAAATACGCTTTATAAATAAGTATTTTTATTTATTTATATAATTTTAATATAACATTTCAGTTATATGTATTGGTCCCTTTTTTGTATTGGTCCCTTTTTTTAATTCATATAATGAATTAAAAGTTATAAATAAAAACAGCTGTAATATATTTAGCTAGTTTTTGTTACTAGTATTAATTAAGTAACGATGTCTGTAGTGAAGTACTTAAAATTATTCGACTTCTGATTGTTGGTCAGTTATTGCTACTATAATTGTAAATGATTTGTTGCTGGGCTAAGCAGGTGTGTTAAGGATGAAGCTGTGTGTTTTAGGCCGTGGTTCCAGTGCTGAAGTACGTGCGAGGTGAGCAGCTCTCTCAGGAACACTGGCTGGATCTGTTCCGGCTCGTCTCGCTGCCCAGAGGAACCACACTAGAGAGACTGCAGTTCAGAGACCTGCTGCGAGTGGCTGACAACATCATCGACAAAGCCCTGGAGCTCAAGGTGCACGCGCACACACACTCACACACACACACACCCGCGCACACACTCGCACACACACACACGCGCACACACGCGCGCACACACTCGCACGTACACACACACATGCACACACACACACGCATGCATGCACGCACACACACACACACACACGCATGCATGCATGCACACACACACACACACACAGACACACACACGCGCACACACACACACACACGCATGCATGCCACACACACACACACACGCATACACACACACGCATACACACACACACACACACACACACACACACACACACACACACGCACATGCATGCACGCACATACACACTCGCAGGCACACACACACACATGCACACACACACACACACACACAATATGATAAGTAAATGATTTTCTTATTTAGTATTTTGTCTTGTTTTTCACTACAAATATCTGAACATTCTTAAGTTAAGATGCAAGATATTACGTATTGTTTTCTGAAAAATTAAGTGTTTAATCATAAAACAAGAAAAAAAAACATCTGCCAAAGTGAAAACAAGTTTATGTTTCTTACCCCATTTGCAGATATTTGTTAGTTTTTACTCATAAACTTAATTAAATTAGATTGTTTATCTTCCAGAAATAAGTTAATATGTAATTTTGCTTCTCAACTTCATGTATCTTGATTAAGGAAAGTTTAGGTATTTCTTCTGGAAACGAAGACAAAAATACATATCTCAATGATTTATTTAATATATTTGTCATTTAAATAATTCATACAAAATATTATTTTTTTAAAATATGAAAATATTCTGTTATTTTTGATGGTTTATTTTAAATTAATGTCATTCTATCTATCCATCTATCTATCTTATATAACTCTAGGAATTCATTGAGGGATTTCTGGCAGTGCTAAGAAAACAATTTAACAATTTAAGAAAACAATTCTAAGTAAGAAAATACCAAATAAGAACATTTTTGCAGTGCAGCTAAGTCTATTTAGGACAAAAAGTGAAATTAACATGGAAAACAATAACTTATTTAGTCTGTTTATGCACATTATCTGAGCTCTACAGGCATTTTAAAATGTTATCTAGGTCATAAACTCTGACGGTGATGGTGTCTCTGTCTGTGAGCAGGATCTGAACAGTCGCGCGCAGGCCGAGGTCACCATCCGTGAGGCTCTGCGGGAGCTGGAGCTGTGGGGCGCCGGCGCGTGCTTCACCCTGACGGACTACACAGACAGTCAGGGCGGCTCTCTGCGCCTCATCAAGGACTGGAGGGACATGGTCAACCAGGTGGGGGACAACCGCTGCCTGCTGCAGTCGCTCAAAGACTCGCCCTATTACCTGCGCTTCCAGGACAAAGTGTCGCTGTGGGAAACCCGACTGGCCGACCTCGACGAGTACCTCCAGAACCTCAACACCATCCAGAGGAAGTGGGTCTACTTGGAGCCCATATTTGGGCGTGGGGCGTTGCCACGGGAACAGGCCCGCTTTCAGAGAGTGGACCAGGATTTCAGGTGAGCGGGGACGGGGAGGAAGAGAGGGGATGCTGGGACAGGTGTGTGAGAGACGATTGTAGAATCTCTCACCGGTGTCTGTGCGTGTAGGGCCATCATGTCAGACGTCCAGAGGGACGGCAGGGTCACGTCTCTCAGCGCTCGAGCTGGAATCAGGAACTCCCTCGTCACCATCCTGGACCAGTTACAGCGCTGCCAGAAATCCCTCAATGAATTCCTGGAGGTAAAGCCTTCAAATATGTAATATAACTCTTTATGTATGTTAAATGTATAAAAAAACGAAACAAAAAAATGAAATATATAAAAATTTTCTATTTTATAATTTAAAATGTAATTTTATTAACAACACCTATTCTTCATTGGTTTGATATGAAAATACATGTTTTTTTTTCCGCTTGTGTAAATAATGTAAAGCTGTGCTGCCTTCTCCCAGTTTCAGAATTAAATACTGAAGGGCCTTCAGAAATTAGTGACTGATATATTTTTTGAAATTATATATATATATATATTATATATAAAATTATATTATATATATAAAAATAATTTTATATCATATATATAAAATTATATATATATATATATATATATATATATATATATATATATATATAATATAAATATTAAAATATTATTATTAATAATAATAATATATATATATATTATATAAAAGCACAATATTAAAAAATACTTATATACACATAAAAATACTTTTAGTTTTGCTGGATTATTTTAATTTTATGCTTTTTTGCTTTTCCCATGTTTATGGGATGACGGTAGAAATAATAAATATAAAAAATATAAAATAAATATAAATATAAAAGTATGTTATCTATTATATATTTATTTGTTTTATATTAATATTTACATATTTTAATGAGACTTTTGACGCCTGCAGGAGAAGCGTTCTGCATTTCCTCGGTTTTACTTCATTGGAGACGATGATCTGCTGGAGATTCTCGGACAGGCCACAAACCCAACTGTCATACACACACACCTGAAGAAACT
This sequence comes from allo-octoploid hybrid of Carassius auratus x Cyprinus carpio, assembly GCA_024542945.1. Lineage (NCBI taxonomy): Eukaryota > Metazoa > Chordata > Actinopteri > Cypriniformes > allo-octoploid hybrid of Carassius auratus x Cyprinus carpio. Next base: position 171,244 of record CM045044.1, read on the forward strand.
CTTCGCAGGTAACACACACACACACACACACACACAGACCCGTTGACAGTTATCACACAAGCAGCTGCATGTAGAGACGTGGGATGACTGTGTGTTGAAGGCATCAGCAGTGTGGAGTTTGATCCGAGTTTTCAGAGCATCACAGCCATGAAGTCACTGGAGGGTGAGACCGTGCCGCTCCAGAACACCGTCAGCATCTCCAGCGACGTGGAGGTCAGATCTCTGTCATGCTCTCTGTGTTTTATTTGAGTTTTAGTTGTCTCATGATTTGTGCTTATGGTGTGACATGCTGCTGATTAAATGACATCATATATGTGTGTGTGTTTTATATTTAATTCATTTAGATTTAATATTCCTTTAATTTTTTGAGGTGGTGTTAGGTTTGAGATATATTTATAAATATTTTATATATAAAACCTTTTTATTTATTGATACTTAATATTTTATAATTTTTTATTTAATATTTAATTTTGTGGGTTGGTGTCAGTTTTGATATATTTATATATTTTATATATTAAACATTTTATTTATAAATATTTTATATTAAATTATTTTATATTTAATATTTAATTTTGTGTGTCGGTGTCAGTTTTTATATATATTTATATATTTTATATATATTAAACATTTTATTTATAAACGTTTTATATTTAATTATGTTTTATTTAATATTTAATTTAATGGGTTGGTGTCGGGTGTCTATTTGCAATATCTATAAATATATTTATATATATATATATATATATATATATATATATATATATATATATATATATATATATATATATATATATATATAATATATAAATATATGTAAAACCTGACACAACCCACAAAATTAAATTAATATTTAAGATGAAATAATAAAATATCTTTAAATAGTTTTTAATTTATAAAAAAGTTTAATATATAAAATATATTGTATATAAATATATTTTATTGTTTTATATTTAATATTCCTTTAATTTTGTGGATTGGTGTCAGGTTTGGCTAAGCGCTCTCTCCACGGAGATGAAAAACACCCTGAAACATCTCCTGTGTGAATGTGTGGATGCTGGAAAGAGAGGAAACGTGGATCCCACGCGCTTTCCTTCTCAGGTAACACACACACACACACACACACGCGTCTCTTCAGAAACACCCATAAGTCTCTGCGGTTCAGCTGAAGTGACTGTGGAGGGACTCTGTTTCCAGATTCTGTGCCTGGCAGAGCAGATCCAGTTCACAGCGGATGTGGAGAACGCCATCCGACAGCAGAACCTCCATCAGCTGGAGCTGGAGCTCACCGCCAAACTGGAGAGCTACACCAGCGTAGACACCAACATGGACGACACTGCAGGTACACCAGCACTAGGGCTCGGTGATAAACGATATCATATCGAGACTGCGATACAGTTTGTGTCAGTTTTTACTCGATATGGACAGTCTGTCACACAGCAGATATAAACGCAGCAGCAGCCTGTTCTGTGTGTCTCTGTGAATGAAAAAACATTTGTGATAATACTTTTGGCCATATCGCCCAACACCTGACTCTCTGTGTGTGTGTGTGTGTGTGTGTGTGTGTGTGTGTGTGTGTTTAACCTCACTTTACTCATATCTGCTGAAAGTGCTTTCAGAAGTGGTTCATAAATACAATGATAACTTTGTATTTACTTCTAACAATGCAATGCATTTTAGGTTTCAGGTTACAGTAGATTTTAAACCAGCAATGGACATCAAAATCAAACTAAATAAAAAAAATATATAGATTTTGCATTAAGAAAACGAAACATTTTTTCAAATTATTATCTTTTTCTGCACTGTGACAGTATTTTACATGATAAGCACCATTGCTTTTTGGAAAAAAATATATTTTGTTTCCTTTTTTTTTTTTTCAAGAAGCAATGGTGCTTATCATGTAAAATACTGTCACAGTATTTTATACAAATAATTTTATAATTTTAATTATATTTTATGTATAATTTTATACAAAATGTCCTAACAAATGTCCCCAATTCCTTTGAGGATGTCCTCAAACATATTAAAATTACTCATTTTTAATTTATAATTATATAATGAATTAGATTATAATTTAATATAATTATAATGATATTAAATATAATGTTGCCTCCTCATTTTAAAATAGTAAATGTGTGTATGTGTGTGTTTGTGTTTAGGTGGCACTGCTCTGTCTTTTTAATTTCTTTAATGTGAATTTTAGTGTTTTGGTTGTTGTTTTTTTTCAGACTGCAGGCAATTTTTGAATGAAGCTTTTAATTTTCTGGCTGCATATTTACAGCGTTCGCTAATTGTCAGGTTAATCGAATGAATACAGCGATCTGAATATCCATAAAGCTCTTTAGTCCGTTTATGAGCTCTGGGGTTTATTCACTGCGATCCACTATAAATCCAAGTAAATGGAGGCTCTGATGAGTCTCACTGTTAACAGTGATTATGGCTAATTCTGCTTATAAGTCACTCTGGAAGAACTGCTGCTGCACGCTCCAAATGGTCCATTACAAACACTTCCAACCTGCTCTTTATAAGCCTCTGTTTAATAAAACACATTAGAAGCTCACCACCCCTGCTCCCGATCTAATCTGTGCTTCAGATGTGTGTATGTGTGTTTGAGGACGTAACGAAGCTCGATCAAACTTCAGCTTTCATTAGTGGGTCTGATGGTTTTGTCTCGTAGAATCAACAGTTCTGCAGTTGAAACTGAAGGCTCTGATTCTGGACGTGATTCACAACATCTCAGTGGTTCAGAGTCTGAGAGAAGCTCAGGTTCACAGCACCGATGACTGGATCTGGAAGAAGCAGCTGCGATTCTACCTGACCGCAGACCAGCGCTGCTCCATACAGATGGTGGACGCGGAGTTCAGCTACACATACGAGTATCAGGTGATCAGCTCAGTGTCAGTCAGACACTGCCTCAAATGAACAAAACCGGCTCATGAATATTAATGATAGAGTGTGACTGGATGCTCACGTAGTAACAGCAACACAAAGCATTATTTGTGAGCTAAGGCTTTTGGTATAATAGAGTTCGGTTGGTATTTTTGCACTTCAATGCACCAAAAGTTTTGGGGTTGGTAAGATTTCTTAATGTTTTTCTTTTGCTCACCAAGTCTGTATTTATTTGATAAAAAAATCCTGTAAAAACAGTAATATTGTGAAATATTATTACAATTTAAAATAAGCATTTTCTATGTGAATATCTGTTAAACTGTAATTTATTCCTTTGATGCACAGCTGTATTTTCAGCATCATTACTCCAGTCTTCAGTGTCACATGATCTTCAGAAATCATTCTAATATGATGATTTGCTGCTCGAGAAACATTTCTGATTATTATCAATGCTGTGTTGCACAATATTTTTGTGGAAGCTGTGATACTTTTTATTTTTCAGGATTCACAGATTAATAGAAAGCATTTATTTGAAACAGAAATCTTTTAAAAATGTATTTTTTTATCTCATTTTAGTCAATTTATTGCATCCTTGATGGAAACTCTGACTGAGCCCAAACTTTTGAACAGTGTTGTACTGTACATGCAGATTATGTTGCACGTTTCATATTTATCCCGTCAGTCTCGTGTGATAGAAATGGATCTCTCATTCTGAGACTCTCTCTCTCATTCTGTCAGGGTAATATTCCTAAACTGGTTCACACGCCCCTGACGGATAAGTGCTATCTGACACTGACACAGGCCATGAAAATGGGTTTGGGCGGGAATCCCTACGGCCCCGCGGGAACCGGGAAGACCGAGTCCGTTAAAGCCCTGGGAGGACTGTTCGGAAGACAAGTGCTGGTCTTCAACTGTGATGAGGTACACACACCTAATAAATATAAACCCTGCAGTACCTGTGGGTCTAGATAGAAATCAATAAACCGGATCTCTGTTGGTCTTTAGGTATGTGAGATTTATTTTGAAAGAAGTCTGTTTTGCTCTCCAAGGCTGCATTTGTTTGATCAAAAAACAGTAAAAACAGTGAAATATTATTGTATTTTAAAATATCTATTTTCCAGTAATTTATTTCTGTGATTTTCAGCATCATTACTCCAGTCTTCAGTGTCACATGATCTTCAGAAATCATTCTAATATGATGATTTGCTGCTCAAGAAACATTTCTGATTATTATTGAAACAGTTGTGCTGCTTCATATTTTTCGCAGGATTTTTCAGGATACTTTGATGAATAGAAAGTTTTAAAGAACGGCATTTATTTGAAATAGAAATATTTTGTAACATTATAAATGTCTTTACTGTCACTTTTGATCAATTTAATGCATACTTGTTGAATATAGTAAGTCAATAATGTATATTTTTTTCTGCGTTTACTGACCCTTTATTAATAATAGTAATAAGCCTTTTAATTTAACAGTATTTTTCCATTTAGACAGGGTTTCCGTGGGTCCTTAAAAAGTCTTGCATTTTGTTATATAAATTTTAAGGTCATAAAAAGTCTTAAATTATTAATTATTAAAGTACAAGAAAGTCTTAATTATGATTTTAAGAGGTCTTAAATTTGGGGACGGAAAGACCAGAATTGCGATACGGCTTTATGTGACCATTAAACTTTAAAGGCTTTGATTCATTAAATAAACATGAGCGCTGCATGTCTCAGTGTTACTCAGTTTCTGCTGTTCCAAAAGCGCCACCTGCTGGCAGAGAATGAATGTGCATTTTCAATCAGAATGCAAGTAAACCAGCTGTTGATTCTGTGTTCCTGCATCAAGCTCACTTGTGTAACAGGTGCTATTACTGGAGAAGTTAGTAAGCTATTTTTTTTACAGCAGTTAAAGAGGTTTCATGTGTGAAAGTGTCTAATATCTCTGTGTTTTAGGGTATTGATGTGAAGTCCATGGGCCGGATCTTCGTGGGGCTGGTGAAGTGTGGAGCGTGGGGTTGTTTTGACGAGTTCAATCGTCTGGAAGAGGCTGTGCTCTCCGCCGTCTCCATGCAGATACAAGCCATCCAGAACTCACTGAAGAACCACCGCACCACCTGCCAGCTGCTCAATAAAGAGGTGAAACACACACACAGGCGTAAAAATGCAACACCAATGCAAGAGGTTTTTAAACTCAGATGTGATGGAACAGATTGTGTGTGTTTTCAGGTGGAGTTGGACCCAAATTCAGGTGTCTTTATTACTCTGAACCCAGCGGGTAAAGGATACGGAGGACGGCAGAAGCTGCCGGATAATCTGAAGCAGCTCTTCCGACCGGTTGCCATGACGAGTCCAGATAACGAGCTCATCGCTGAGGTCATCCTGTATTCAGAAGGGTTTAAAGAAGGAAAGGCACTCGGACGAAAATTGGTCGCTATATTCAATCTGGCCAGGTGTGACCTGAGTGTGTGTTCGATGCCTTTCTTTCTTATTTATACAGTACCGTTCGAAAAGATTGGGGTCAAAAGTTTGTAAGAAATTAATATTTTTGTTCAGCAAGGACACATTAAATTGATCAAACGGTAAAGGGATTTATAATGTTAATGAGATTTCAGTTTCAAACAAATGCTGTTCAGTTCATCATAGAATCCTAAAAAATAAAACATATCAGTTTCTACTAAAATATTCAACATTGATAATAATCAGAAATGTTTCTCGAGCAGCTAATCATCATATTAGAATGATTTCTGAAGATCATGTAACACTGAAGACTGCAGTAATGATGCTGAAAATACAGCTGCGCATCACATAAATAAATTATATTTTAAAATATATTACAATAGAAAGCATTCATTTCAAATTGTAAAAATATATCACAATATTTACTGTATTTTTGATCAAATAAATACATCCATGGTGAGTGTAACTATTCAAAAAGTTTACAAATTTGTGCATATATAATTTTATATATACATTGTAGTTTTAATTTAAATTATTTTATTTATAAATACGTTTTTACAGGTGTGGCCCCAGATATCCACTGACCCTAGAACTGTTGTTGTGTGTTTCTGTGTGAATGTGTTTGTGTGCAGAGAGCTGTTGACGCCGCAGCAGCACTACGACTGGGGTTTGCGTGCTCTAAAGACGGTTCTGAGAGGCTGTGGGAGTCTGCTGCAGTTACAGAGACAAAACACCAACCCCTGTACGACAAACTCATCTGAATCAATATCACACAGCCTTGATCAATGACCTGTCCGGGATCAGATCGGCTTCATTCTCTCTGTCTGTCTGTAGTGAAGGAGAGCGGGTTGGTGGTGCAGGCCTTGAGGTTGAACACCATGTCAAAGTTGACGTTTGCGGACAGCTCTCGGTTTGACGCCCTGGTCAGAGACGTGTTTCCTGGAGTCGACTTTAAGGACGTGGAGTATGAGATGCTCAAATCGGCCCTGCTGGCTGTCTACGAAGAGGCACGGCTGGAGATCATACCCAGTCAGGTATCTGCCTATCACTGCTGTTTATATGTGCACCAATAATGTGATTATTTCCAATAAGCAGAGTAAGGGTTTAATAGCAGTAAGATGTTTACTTACACGAGCAAACCTCTTCACTCACGTTCACATGCAATTTTCATTATTCTGATTATTTTATTTAATTATTCGCATTAGTTTGATCATTGTATTTACATAAGGTAAAGTTTAATTGCAGTACTGCTAAAATCCCATTATTATTGCATTACGAGGGTGCATGTAAACTTAGGCATTGAGATACTGTTATAATTGTTTTTTTTAATAACTATTTTGAATTAGAGCATTATTTGTTGTAAATTAAGTGAAAAATTCATTTTTATACTTTTGTCATTTTTATTTATTTATAAACATTTATTTACATAGTTTTATTAATTGTTTATAAGTTATAAATACATGTTTTAATTAATTAAATAAATAAATTAACTTTTTTATTCTTTTATTTATTAATTGTATTTCAGTTTTATATTTAGTTATTTTAGTACATAAAGTTAAACTAAATGAAAATGAGAAATGTTGCATTGGCAATTTGCTGATTTTTTTATTTATTTTTATTATTATTTATAAAAAAATGTATTTTATTTCAAGTAATGACTTTTTTATGTTTTTAGTTTTAGTTAACTGTAATAACTCTGCTGCCTATGTACCCTACATACTGCATATTGCATTTATTTACATTGATGCATTTGGCAGATACTTTTATCCAGATTGACTTTGCATTCAAGATACTCACTTTATCAGCTCGTGCGTTCCCTGGGAATTGCACCCATGCTCTACTGCTTGAGCTACAGCAATGCAATATTGAAATGCATGTGTGTGTAGATGAAGAAGGCTCTGGAGCTGTACGAGCAGCTGCGGCAGAGGATGGGTGTGGTGGTGGTCGGGCCCAGCGGGGCCGGGAAGTCCACCCTGTGGAGGATGCTGCGGGCGGCGCTGGGCAGGATGGGCCGCGTGGTCAAACAGTACACCATGAACCCGAAAGCCATGCCACGCCAGCAGCTCCTGGGCCACATCGACATGGACACACGAGAGTGGTCCGACGGGGTCCTGACGTCCTCCGCACGACAGGTGGTGCGAGAGCCACAGGGTGAGGACAGATACACACCAAATACACACATGAATGTTAAATACACCTTAACAGCAAATACACATTAGCATACATAATGACACTAGATACACACATGACACCTTATAAACAACAAATACACGTATTAACACAAAAAAAAAAAAATACACGTATTAATATGCTAAACAAATGCTAGATGCATGAATTACCATGCTTAATGAACACCAGATACACGTTAATATACATAATGACACTAAATACACACATTAACACAGTTTAATAATAGTAATAATACCATTTTAAATAAAATAAATAAAAATAAATAAATAAATAAAATAAATTAATATAATAAATACAATTAATAATAATAATAATAATATTTAATATATTAATAATAATATATAATAAATTAAATGTATTGTTGTTGTCATTACTAAATAAAAATATTAAAATAAGCATTTGTTAAAAAAATCTAGTGTCTAAAAGAAATGTTTACAGTACTAATATTTAATTTCTTAAACTCTTTATTTTTAAATGTTTAAAATAAAGTGTTTTTTTGGGTGGAAAACTGCAGGAAGTCCTCAAAGCTTCTATTTTGTTGACAACAGCAGGTTTATAAGCACTTCTCATTGCACATTTTGGAAGATGGTCCTACTTTACAAACATCAAATACACTCAGTGACATGCTGAAATACCACAGTACAGCAAATACACTCGGCACACAACAAATACACTCATTAGCATGCTCAAAAAATACTCATGAGAACACATTCAAACACACTCAGCAAACATCAGACTCAGACAACAGATACACAACCAAATACAGTACACACTCATGAAAGGAAGTTTAATTGAGATTTTCGTCAGCCTGAGGTCATTCTCTCTCTTTCAGAGGTGAGCTCGTGGATTATATGTGATGGAGACATTGATCCGGAGTGGATCGAGTCATTAAACTCTGTGCTGGATGATAATCGTTTACTCACGATGCCTAGCGGTGAGAGGATTCAGTTCGGCCCCAATGTCAACTTCCTGTTTGAGACCCACGATCTGAGCTGCGCCTCGCCAGCCACCATCTCCCGCATGGGCATGATCCTCCTCAGGTAATGCTCCTGGACATAGCACAACCAATCACACGGCTTCATCCAACCTACTGTTCATTGGGTTGGATTGGTTTTCTAAATAAATGTACATTTTGTTAACAGTTCAAACTTTTTATTTTTTAAATAAAATTTTTAGCCTTTTAACATTATTATAATTAATCAAATTAATATGCATTTGTTTTTACATTTACATTTCTACATTTTTTTCATTACATTTGTTTTAATTCAGTTAATATTTTATTAAATAAGTGAACATTTTTTACATCTTTTTTTAGCATTTTAATTCATTTTTTTCAGTTTCACATTTTTTTACCTTTGTTTTGCTTTTTTTTTTCAATTTTCTTTTGCTTTTTTAATTCCTTTTTTAGCATTTTAATTAATTTAAAATATTTTAATAAATATATGTTTTTTACATATACACTTTAATTGCAATTTAATTCAGTTAGATCATTTAAATTAACATTTGCTTTTTACACTTGTTCCCTTTTTTCCCTTTTTTCATTACATTTTAATGTTTTAATTCAATGTTATTTTAATTTATAAATAAACTTATTTTTACATGTACATTTTAACTTTTTTCATTACATTGTTTTAGCATTTTAATTTAGATAGAATTTTACATTAACTTTTTTTTTTAGCAAATTCAGTCTGAAAAATAGAAAAAATAATACATTTAAAAAAAAATGAAATTTACTTTTTAATCCAGTTAAACTGTTTTAATGAATAAATAAACTTTTTTTTTTACATTTACATTTTTTATAAATTTTTTTAATTCAGTAATGTAATTTAAATAAACATTTGTTTTATTTTAATAAAAAAAAAAATTCTTCATTTTTAGCATTTTGATTGCATTTCTTCAGTGTTTTCATGCGGCCCTGTGTGTGTTGCAGTGATGAAGACACTGACGTGGGCTCTCTCGTGAAGTCGTGGCTGAAGAGGGAAGATGAAGACAACAGGATGAATCTGGAGAACTGGCTCAATGATTATTTCCACAGAGCTCTGGACTGGGTTCTCAAACAGGTCCTGTGACACACAGTCATGTTACACTGAGCCTACGTGCTCACAGCATCATAAACCTCTCTGTTTCTCTCCGCAGAGTGATTTTGTGGTGGACACCAGTCTGGTCGGGACGGTGCTGAACGGTTTGTCCCATCTGAGAGGGGTCAGAGAGCGAGGACAGTTTGTTGTGGGACTCATCCGCGGTTTGGGAGGAAATCTCACGCTCAGATGCCGCCAGGAGTTTGCCAGGGAGGTCAGAGCTGCCCTGATTTATGGGAAATGTAATTTCATGCCTGCTCAGCCTTGCCACAATTAAATTTAGGAGCCGCTCCCTTAGATTAACGCTTATGACCAGTCGTAATTTAAAACTTGAGTTTTAAAGAAGCAGCGGCGTCTCTGGCAGTGAAACTTTGATGTGAAATGGTCAGGCGTCACAGTCTAGATTTTATGATGTCCACTCTTAAAGTCACTCAAGGTCTCTTCCAGCATAAAGAGTCATAAATTAGTTTTCGTGGTCATTTTCCCTCCTCTCTCTGATTTAATAAAAAATACATTCACATTTTTTTTTCATAAAATTGTTTAGCTTTTTAATTCAGTTTAGCTCTTTAATACAGATTATTTTAACAAACATTTTTACATGCACTTTTTGTTCATTTTTTTTTGTAGCATGTTGATTCAGTTAGATATTTGAGAAAATGAATATTTTTTACATTTTCATTTTTTAAACATTTTTTTCATTACATTTTTAATGTTTTAATTCAGTTAGTTATTTAAAAAAAATAAAATGTAGCTTTTAAGTTCAATTTTAAATTTAAATTAAATAAAACAAATATTTAATAAATATTTTTGCACTTAATTTTTTTTTACATTTTATGTTACATTTGTAGCATTTTAATTCAGTTAGATTATTTTAATTAATAATTAAATAAATAAATAAATATATATTTATTTATTTATTAAATTTTTTAAATAAATCAATAAATTTTTTTATTAATTATATATATATATATATATATATATATATATATATATATATATATATATTTTTTTTTTTTTTTTTTTTTTTTTTTTTTTTAATCACATAATTTTTATGAAAATATTACTAATAAAATTAAATAAATATTTTTTTTTTCCTGTGGCACCCTTTGAAGTTTGCTAATGCCCCTAGTTTGAGAACCACTGGAGTAAGTGAGTGTTGATATGTATTGTGGGCAGTCGAGCACATCATGTGTGCTGTGATATTCTACATGTGTGTTTAGGTTCTGAGTTGGGCCAGAGAAAGTCCTCCTGACCCCCGCAAGCCCCTGGACACGTACTACGACCCCGCGTCCGGCCGTCTGTGTGCGTATGAGCTGCAGCGAGGGGAAGGTGTGTGTGTGGACGACCTCAGTAACCCACACAATCTCCCCGTCATACACACACCCGACACACAGCGCGGACTCGACCTCTTCACCCCGTGGCTCTCGTCCAATCACAGGCAGCCGTTCCTGCTGGTGGGGCCGGAGGGATGCGGGAAAGGGTATGACACACATATAGTTATTATAGTTATCTAAAACTAAAAGTATCAAAAAACAAAAGCTGAAATACAATAAAATATAATTGAAAACCTCAAAGTAAATGAAAATCTGAAATTTTGCAACTAACTAAAATATGTTCAAGGTACATATTTACATTATATTAGTTCTTGCTTTTACTGGGAAACAAACTCTACTGCTCTACTGTTTGAGCTACAGGAAATTACTGACTGAATATAAGAAAAACTAGAAGTACAGTAAAACTTGAAAAAAAATGTAATACTGATATTTTAAAAAAATCAAACTAATACATTTATAAAAGCACAAAAAAACCTGAAATTAAAATGAAAACCGAAAATATATAAAAATAATTACTTTTTCAAAAGATTAGTAAAAGCCATAATAGTATATAAATAAAATTAAAATACACACACACATAAATTAATTCAGACCAGGATTATTATAGTGAACTAAAACTGAAATTATAAAAATAATATAAACATTAACTTTAAATAAAATGTATTAAAAAATAATTAAAAAAACAAACATTTTTCTCATCTTTCCTGTAAATTTTTCATTTAGTTTTAACTTGATGTACTAAAATAACTAAAACTAAAACTGGAAAAAAAATGGTAAAAACTATATAGACATATTAAAAAACTATTAAATATGGCAAAAAACATCAAACTACTTTCGTTATTACTAAAACGTTAACTAAAATTAAAGTGAAAATATAAAATAAAAATATTCAAAATATTAATAAAAAGTATAATAGTATAATAAAAAACTAATGTATACACACACAAAATTATATTTAACGAAAACTAAAACCATAAAAAACATTTTCATTACTTGAAATAAAATAAAATATAAATATAAAAAATATTTTAAGAACTTAAGCTTATTTCAGCTAGTTGCCAAGGTAGCATTTCTCATTAAAATTTAGTTTAACTTGATTTATGACAAAAAAAAAAAAAAAAAAAAAAAAAAAAAAATATATATATATATATATTTTTTTTTTAGTTTTTAACAATTTTTAACGATTTTTTTATTTGCTTTTTTTAAAAAAAAAATTAAAATTTGCTTTTTTTTTTTTAATGGACCTATATATATATATATATATATATACTGTGTTTACTGCAGATCAATATATATTTGAAAAAAAGGCGAATAAAATCATTAAAAACTAACAAAATTACTAAAACTTTATCTAAAACTAAAGTGAAAATATAAAAATGAAAACTAACTCAAATGATTAATAAAAACTCTAATAGTATTTGAATGATTGAGACTGTGCTGTGTGTGTGTGTGTGTGTGTGTGTGTGTGTGTCAGGATGCTCCTGCGCTGTGCGTTCTCTCAGCTCCGCTCCACGCAGGTGGCCGTTGTGCACTGCAGCGCTCAGACGTCCTCCCGTCACGTCCTGCAGAAGCTCTCGCACACCTGTCTGGTCATCAGCTCCAACACGGGACGCGTGTACCGGCCCAAAGACTGCGAGAGGCTGGTGCTGTACCTCAAAGACATCAACCTGCCCAAACCTGACAAGTGGGGCACCAGCAACCTCATCGCCTTCCTGCAGCAGGTCACACGCCACACTGTGTTTACTGCAGATCAAGGTTTCTTGTGCCATTTTAGTTTCTCACAGTCTTCTTCCACAGGTCTTGACATATCAGGGCTTCTATGATGAGAACCTGGAGTGGGTCGGACTGGAGAACATTCAGATTGTGGCATCCATGTCAGCAGGGGGCGCTGTGGGGCGGCACACACTCACGTCTCGCTTCACCTCGATCGTGCGGATTTGCACCATTGAGTGAGTACTGATGTACACACACTCACACACACACACACACGCACACACACACAGTCACACACACACACACACACACACACAGTCACACACACACACACACACACACACACAGACACACACACACACACACATACACACACACACACACACACAGACACTCACACACACACACACACACACACACACACACACACACACACACACAGTCACACACACACACACACACACACACACACACACACACACTCACACACACACACACCACACACACACACACAGTCACACACACACACACACACACACACACACACACACAGTCACACACACACACACACACACACACAGTCACACACTCACAGTCACACACACACACACACACACACACACACACACACACAGTCAAACACACACAGACACACACACACACAGAGACACGCACACAGACACGCACACACACACACACACGCACACACACACACACACACACACACACACACACACACACACACACACACACACACACACACACACACACACACACACACACACACTAATCCATCTCTCATGTAGTTATCCAGACAGAGAGCAGCTGCAGACCATCTACAGCGCATACCTGAAACCCGTGCTGCAAAGTACTCTGGGTAATGATCCAACCTGGAGCTCTGCAGGGAAGATCCACCAGCTCGCCGGCTCATTGGTGCAGGTGTACGAACAGGTCAGAGCTGATTGGTCATTTAAAAGTGTCTGTGTAAAAGATTTACAGTTATTAGATTTTTGAATGAAGTCTCTTCTGCTCAACAAGGCTGCATTTATTTGATCAAAAATACAGTAAAAAATTGTGAAATATTATTACGGTTTAAAATAACAGTTTTATATGTGAATATATTGTAAACTGTAATTTATTTCTGTGATGCGCAGCTGTATTTTCATTATTCCTCCAGTCTTCAGTGTCACATGATCTTCAGAAATCATTCTAATATGATGATTTGCTGCTCAAGAAACATTTCTGATTATTATCAATGTTGAAAACAGTTCTTATTTTTGTAGAAAGTGATAGATTTTTTTATTTGATGAGCAGAAGGTTAAAAGTAGGTTTTAGTAAGTTCTAAAAGTAAAACCATGAAAAATACATTTATTACTTGAAATGAAATGAACATTAGCTGAAAAAAAACTTTTCATTTAATTTATTTCAACATTTCTCATTTTAATTTAGTTCAGCGTGAAGAAACTAAATAAACTAAAATAATATATAAAAATTAATAAAAAACTATATAGACATATTTAAATAAAAATGCATTTTTTTAAATAAAAATGGCACACATCAAAATTACTAAAACTTTAATTAAAATTAAAGTGAAAGCAGATAATATAAAAATCTAATTCAAAATATTACCAAAAACTGTAATAGTGTATCAGTGTTACTAAAATAACAGAATTTATTTCAAAACAGAATTTTTTTGTAACATTGTAAATGTCTTTACTGTCATTTTAATGCTTTTATTTCTTCAGAAGAATGGCAGTGTGTGTTCTGACTGGTGTGTGTTTGTGTTTCAGGTGAAGGCCAAATTCTCCGTTGATGATCACAGTCATTATCTCTTCACCCCGTGTTTGCTCACACAGTGGGTCCTGAATCTGCTGCGATACGACCTGAGCGCAGGTGAACTCATAAAACCAGCACAATTCACTAACACATCCCAAAACTGCCAACACAGTGTCCCCAGAAACATAGTATTGGGGCTCTGTTCCAAATGTTAGTGAACACCCTCACGGTCTGATTCCTTAAAAGGCAGCACACTGATCTGAAACGTTTTAAAGGGCAGCGGCTTGACGTCAGGCTCACAGCTGACTGATGCTGTCAAATGCTCACATCCAGCATAGCAGATGATATTATTGTCAATGCATTCTTATAACTCATGCAGTAAATCATGGCACTAACAACAGTTCCCAGGCAATGCATGATAAAAAGATAAAAAGTGTACCTTGAATGTAATGCAGATGAAAGCATCAGCTTAATGCAAACACACAGTGCATTCGTGCAAATGCATTTTCAGTATTGAGTGAATCATTTATAATCTTCCCGTCAGAAGTACATCTAAGATGCCCTAAAATGTTGTCTAGGTAGGCAGCTCACTATGTTTTGGAGCTGTTAACCTATATAGTGACTAAATAATGTCTTATTTCACATGCAAAGGTGCCTTTAAAGGTTTTGATTTATTTATGGATGCTGATTAGAATTAGCTTAATTCATGAAGAGTAGAAGTCTGTGTGGTTCTCACTGAGTGTGTGTGTGTGTGTGTGTGTGTGTGTGTGTGTGTACAGGTAAATCCGCTGTAGATTCAGTGCTGGAGGTGGTGGCGTATGAAGCCCGGCGTCTGTTCAGGGACCGAATCGTGTCCTCTAAAGATCTGAATGTGTTTGAAAACATCCTGTCCTCTGTCATCAGGGGCGACTGGGGCTCGGATGCACTCGACGACATGACAGGTCACACACACTTAACGCTTTTATTCATCAAATTGCATGCATTAAGGTGATTAAAAGTGACAGTAAAGACATTTATATAATTTCACAAAAGATTTCTATTTCATAGATGCTGTTCTTTTAAACTTTCTGTTCATCAGAGAATCCTGAAAAATAAAATGTATGACAGTTTCCACAAAAATATGAACTGTTTTCAACATTGATAATAATCAGAAATGTTTCTTGAGCAGCAAATCAGCATATTAGAATGATTTCTGAAGATCATGTGACACTGAAGACTGGAGTAATGATGCTGAAAATACAGCTGCGCATCACAGAAATAAATTACAGTTTACTATTTATTCACATAGAAAACAGCTGTTTTAAACTGTAATAATATTTCACAATTTTATGATCAGCCTTGATCCTTTGATTGTTCATTTGTGTTGTGATTTACTACAGATACGTATTTTGTAACGTGGGCCGCGTCTCACGAGGGCCGTTCCCCTGGTCAGCCGCTCCCACCTCACGGCAAACCGCTCGGACGTCTCACTGCCGGTGACCTCAGTGAGATTATACACAAGGTAACACAAGAAATAAAATGATAACACATATTCATAGTTACGAGTGTTTGCTAAAGCTTATGTCACTGTTACTAAGGGTTGGAGATGATTTATTATTCTTCAGTCATTACAAATAATTATATTTAATAAATTTTATTAGTTATTACTTTATTTTATTAATCTGATTAATTAAATTAAACATTAATCTCATTCTTTTAATAACACTTGTCTTTTTGATTTTTTTTTTTTATTTCATTTGATTTAAATAATTTTATTTAATTCAGCACATTATCTTGTTTTGTTTTTGTTTATTTAATTAATTTATTAAATTTGATCTAAATAATTTATTTTAGTTCATTATCTTGTTTTGTATTTATTTTATTAATAAATTAAACATTGAGTTACTTTATTAATTAATCTTCTAATTGTATTAATTATTATATTTTATTGTATTAAATTTGAATTAAATAATTTATTTTAGTTCATTATCTTGTTTTATTTTTATTTTATTAATTTATTAAAATTTATTTATTAAATTAAACAATGATTTAATTTTTTTAATTAAGCTTCTAATTATACTAATTATTATATTTTAATGTATTCCATTTTATTTAAATAATTAATTTTAGTTCATTATCTTGTTTTGTATTTATTTTATTAATTTATTAAACTGTATTTATTAAATTAAGCAATGATTTCATTTAATTAAGCTTCTAATTATATTAATAATTATATTTGAATGTATTAAATTTTATTTAAATAATTTATTTTAGTTAATTATCTTGTTTTGTATTTATTTTATTAATGTATTAAATTAAACAATGATTTCCTTTATTTAATTAATCTTCTAATTGTATTAATTATTATATTTTAATGTATTACATTTGATATAAATAATTTATTTTAGTTCATTATTTTGTTTTGTATTTATTTTATTAATTTATTAAAATTGATTTATTAAATTAATCAATGATTTAAATTTTTTAATTAAACTTCTAATTATATTAATAATTATATTCTAATGTATTCAATTTTATTTAAATAATTTATTTTAGTTCATTATCTTTTGTATTTATTTTATTAATTTATTAAAATGTATTTATTAAATTAATCAATGATTGAAATTTTTTAATTAAGCTTCTAATTGTATTAATTATTATATTTTAATTTATTAAATTTTATTTAAATAATTTAGCTCATTATCTTGTTTATTTTTTACTGTATTCATTTATTTTTACTTTATTACTGTCTCATCAGGGAATAGTTCTGTACGGCCGTGATAATCGTGAGCTGGACATCCTGTTGTTTCCGGAGGTTCTGGACTACATGTGTCGATTGGACCGAGTCCTGAGCTCTCCGGGCGGGTCACTGCTGCTGGCGGGTCGTAGCGGCGTCGGCCGGCGTACCGCTACATGTGTGGTCAGCCACATGCACGGGGCGTCTCTCTTCACCCCCAAAATCTCCCGCTCGTACTCGCTGAAACACTTCAAATCTGACCTGAAGACTGTGAGTCTCTCTCTGTCCTCACTCTCTCTGCTCTAGTAACACGAGGCTCTCGCTCAAACTCTCTCTCTCTGTCTGTAGGTCATGCAGTCGGCCGCTGTGGACGGGCAGCAGGTTGTTCTGCTGCTGGAAGATCATCAGTTTGTTCATCCTTCCTTCCTGGAGATGGTCAACAGTCTGTTGTCCTCAGGTCAGTTATTGTCCATTTTATCAGAATACTTCAAGCTGTTTGCTACATACAGTGTCATTGGTACATTATATTTAATGTTCATAACAGGTGAAGTTCCAGGTTTGTACTCCACTGAAGAGTTGGAGCCTCTTCTGTCATCTCTGAAAGATCAGGCATCACAGGATGGATTCACCGGGCCAGTTCTCAACTATTTCTCCCACCGTAAGTACACACACACACACACGCACACACGCGCACACACACACACCCATACACACACACACACACACACAGAAACACACACTCACACACACACGCACACACTCACTCACTCACTCACTCACTCACACACACACACACACACACACACACACACACACACACACACACACTCACACACGCACACACACTTATTAATAGATGCCTTTAATGTAATATAGGTCATTTTGGATAAAAGCATGTTTCACATACATACATGTAAATTTTTAGGACACTAGACATTGCTTTTTAACTAATCTTATATTAAATTATATAATTCTATTCATTATTGTTTTAATTTATTACATTTGATAAATCTGATTTATTTATTATTTTATTTAATTTTCAATATAGGTGTCTTTGGATAAAATTGTCTGGCAAATGCATAAATGTAAATGTTCTGGTGGAAGATGTTGCTTTCCTTCAGTTTCTTTTTTTCCAAATAAATGTCAATAGACTTTAAATTACATCATATTTAATTCTTACATATTTAATATTTCATATTTAATACTCTAGTCAGAGGCTGATTGTGGTCTCTTTTTATTTTTTTAACCAAATTTGGTATACAAGTGCAAGATGTGATTATTTTTGGTCCATTTTCTCAGGAGAGCAAGACTAAAATATATTTTAAAATATGTGTAAATCTGCTAAAAGTTTATGTTGTCTTTCTATTGAAAGATGAAAAGACTGAAAATATAAAAAAATCATTTATAAATAATTCTGTTTTGTGCAGGCGTTCAGCAGAACCTCCATGTGGTTTTGATCCTGGACTGCACTAACGAGCACTTCAACATTAACTGTGAGAGTAACCCCGCCCTCTACAGGAAGTGCTCGGTCCAGTGGATGGAGGGCTGGTCCGACAGCAGCATGAAGAAGGTGAGCAGCGTTTGAGCCACAGCTTATTCATTCAGCACCGTCATCATCTCTATGATCATGTGACTCTCCTTTAGATCCCAGAGATGCTGCTGTCAAGGATGGAAGCAGAAGACGAGAAAGATGGAGGCAAACAGAAGAAGAAGAAGAAATCTGGTATGAGGCTGAAGAGAAGTGTGTGTGTGTGTTTAAGGATGGCTGTAGGTGGATGTTAATCTGCTCTCTGATCGGTCGTGTTTCAGGATCTGTGCCCGCAGAGCTCTACCGCTCCTTCCTGGCGATTCACGAGTCGTGTCGGGAATTCGGAGCCACGCCTAGTCAATACCTGAGCTTCCTGCAGGTGTACCAGACCATCTACAGCTCCAAACGGAAAGAGCTGACCCACAAACAACAGCACCTACAGGTCAACACCGTCACAGAGGGAGACAAGAGCTCAGGTTCACAGTGAACTCACACGCTAATGTTTCTGCACTCGTGTGACCGCAGGCGGGCGTGGCCAAGCTGAATGAAGCCAAGGCATTGGTGGATGAGCTGAAGAGGCGTGCGGCCGAGCAGAGCGGCTTACTGAAGACCAAACAGGCCGAGGCTGACGCCGCCCTGCAGGAAATCACCACCTCTATGCAGGTGTGTGTGTGTGTGAGGCGTGTGGAAACGAACACGTGAAGCTCCCCGAGTGTATTAACATGTGGTGTGTTTCAGAACGCCAGCGACCAGAAGACAGAGATGGAGAAGATCAAAGAGAGGATGGCACACGAGGTCTCCAAGATCGAAGAGAGGAAGAAGAAAATAGACGAGGAGCTCCGAGAGGTTCAGGTGAGCACACTCCCATTAGCAGGTAACTAAAACTAAAGGGAAACAATGAAACAAAATGTGACCCTGGAGCACAAAACCAGTCATGAGGGTCAATTTCTCGAAATTGAGATTTATGCATCATCCGAAATCTGAATAAATAATCTCTCCATTGATGTATGGTTTGTTAGGAGGACAATATTTGTCTGAGATACAACTATTTGAAAATCTGGAATCTGAGGGTGCAAACAAATCTAAATATTGAGAAAATCATCTTTAAAGTTATCCAAATTAATTCTTAGCAATGCATATTACAAGTTTAGATATATTTACAGTAGGGAATTTACAGAATATCTTCATGGAACATGATCTTTCCTTAATATCCTAATGATTTTTGGCATAAAAGAATAATCAATAATTTTGACCCATACAATGTATTTTTGGCTATTGCTACAAATATACCCCAGAGACTTAAAACTCATAATAAATGTTAATTGAAATAAAATTAAATATGAAAAAATATTAAATATTAAAGCTTTTTATTTCAGCATGTACCAAACATAACTAAAACTAAATAAGCTGAAGCTAATAAATAAAAACTAATGAAAATGTATAGACATTTTTAAAAACAACTAATAAAACACAATAAAATTACTAAGACTTTAGCTACAAGTGAATTTATTTATTTATTTTTTTTTGGAGAAAAAAATACATTTAATAATTAATATTTAAAATAATGTAATATATTCTTTAAATATTTCATATTCTAATATTTTTAAAATATTGTAACGTTTAATAATAAAAATGTATTTATAAATAAAAAATAATATATTTTTTATATGCATCTGATCACACAGATCTGTCTTCATCCAGGATTAGTATATTTTTTTTTTTGTATTTAGTAGTATTTAAATTTTGTATTCATATTACATTTTTCTATTTTTCAGTTTGCACTTTTCATTTATTCTTCATTGGTGTTGACTATATCACTGTTAATTTTAGTTTTTCATTTTATTCAGCTTTTATTTGAGTTTTTTATATCTGCCAAAGTTAATGCATTAATTGATAGAATGTAAACAAATCTTTAACCATATTAAATGTTTCAGGGTTGTCATGGCATTTTAATTCATTTTAGTTTTGAAGTCATGAAGTGTATTTTATTTTCAGTTTGAGATTTTTTACCCATGTTTTTATTTAATCTGTGTTTCTTTTTTCTGTAATTTTAGTTCTGATTGAATGAACACAGTTGTCTTTTAAAACTCACATAAAACATGTTATGTGTGTGTGTGTGTGTGTGCTCAGCCCCTGGTGGACGAGGCAAAGCAGGCGGTGGGGAACATTAAACCAGAGTCTCTGTCTGAGATCCGCTCGCTGCGCATGCCACCCGACGTCATCAGAGACATCCTGGAGGGGGTGCTGAGGCTCATGGGAATATTTGACACGTCCTGGGTCAGCATGAAGAGGTGAGGGAGACTCTGTCATCATTCATGCTTTATATTCCCCTTTAATGGCCGTAACCGAATGAATTCTGCCTTTATTTATGGTGTTTATCTCTTCGCGGGAAATTAAACTGTCTTATTACTTATTACACCTTCACACTCTTCCAGCTAAATGAATCCAATCTCATTCTAGACTAATTAATGCTTTTAATTTAACGCATTTTCATTGCAAATAGGCGTGTGGAGACGTTAGGTCATTTGCTTTCGGTTAAAAGCATTAAATTAGTTGAATAATTGAAGAGCTAATGGAGTGTTTATAAACGGCAGTTTCTTAGCCAAGCGAGGAGTGAGGGAAGACATCACCACGTTTGATGTGCGCAGCATCACTCACGAAATACGACAGAGCGTCGAGGAGCTGCTGCAGAGAAACAAGGCTTCGTTTGACCCCAAGGTCAGACACACACACACACACACACACACACACACACGATACAAAACTCAGTTTCACATTGTACATACAGACCTAATTTATGCTGAAAATTACACTTTTTTTTTTGCACTACTTGGCTGAATCTCAAAAACAGTTAATTTTAAAAACATGTAATTTTGAATTAATTATGTAATGTAGTGTAATGCATTTCTCCACCATTTCTTTTCATTCAGTAATTTTTGCATCGTGATAATTTTCATGACAATTAAGCCCATTTCCCTTCCCTATTCACATGAAAAAACAGTTAAAAAAAAAAAAAATTAAAATAAAATATATATATTTTTTATTTTAATTTTTTTTATTTTTTGAAAACTGTTTTTAATATTAAAAAAAAATAAAAATAATAATTAAATATATATATATATATATATATATATGTATATGTTTTATAATACTATTAAAATATAAATAGCAGAATTGAGTTATATATATATATATATATATATATATATATATACATATATTATTTTTATTATAAAAAGTAATAAAAGTATTGGTACGTATTGTCTATTGAACTGACTTTGAATTTAATTTACATGAATTCAGTTTACATTTAAATTAAAAAATGAAATTGTAAAAGAAAAACCGTAAAAATAAATTTTTACTAATACAGTAATGAGACTCTAATTAGAATTGCAATGAATAAAATGAGAATTTATATAAATGCATTACAAATTAAATAATTTGAAGCTAAAGGCTTCATGTTTAATATTCAAAATAAAATCTATTTTTATTTTTATCTTCATTGCAGGAGAGAATTTAAAGGGATAGTTCATCCAAAAATGAATCCTGTCATCATTTACTCACCATCAATGAATTTCTTTCTTCGGCTGAACACAAAATAAGATATTTTGATGAATGATAGTAACCCAACAGTTTCTAGTCCACCTTGACTTCCATAGTATTTTTTCCATACTATATGATAAGCCAATGGGGACCAACAACTGTTTGGTTAATATCATTTTATCAAAATAACTTTTTATGTTCAACAGAAAAAAAAGAAAAAGAAACTCGTACAGGTTTGGATCAATTTAAGGGTGTTTACAAAATCTTAATTTTTGGGTGAACTATCCCTTTAATCCAGACATGTTTACATGAGATTCACACATAATCGATAAAAAAAAAAAAAAAAAAAAATTCATGCCCTGTAGTCATAAATAACACTCTTCAGAAAGCTTCATCCAGCTAACACTCAGACTCAACACCACTTTATGGTGAACGGTCATCTAACGTCATCGTTGTGTTGCAGAACGCCAAGCGCGCGAGTGCAGCCGCCGCTCCTCTGGCCGCGTGGGTGAAGGCCAACGTCCAGTACTCACACGTCCTGGAGAAGATCCAGCCGCTGGAGACGGAGCACGCGGGACTGATGGAGTCAGTGCACACCTCAGCAAACCTCTGCTCACAGTGAGATCCGGTCTCACACTGTGTCTCTGTGTTCTGTCCAGAAACCTGCGGAAGACGGAGAACCGTAAGAACAGGCTGGAAAAAGAGCTGAACTCGGTAGGAGAGAAAGTTCTGGAGCTGAAGGAGAAGTAAGACGCTTGATATTAGCATATGGCTAAAGTAGAACACGATCTTTTAATAAGCTTGAAAGTATTTCATGCACACAAAATAGTCCACTTTTAATTATATTACTAAGATTATAGATTATTTTTAAATTTTATTATTTTATTTATATTTTTTATTTAGTTTAATAAAGACTACTTTTATTGAAACTTTCAATTGAAACATTTTAATTATATTTTTATCATTTTTATTTATTTTTATTTTTATTTAGTTTAAGACTACTTCTAGTTATTGAAACGATTAACATGTTTTTATTATTGTATATATTATTTTTAATTGATTTTAATTGTTTGATTTAGTTGAATAAAATAACTTTTATTGAAACTTTCGTATAGAATGCATCAATTTTGGTTGAACAGTTTTGTTATAATATTCTGAATTTGATTGTATTTTTATATTTTTGCATTTTTAATTTTAGTTAAAATTTTAGTAATTTCTTTTTTTATATCTATATAGTTTTTATTGCATTTGAGTTTTTAATCTTAATTTATTTAGCTTTAGTTTTTTTACTTAAACCAAAAGAAAGTGAGAAATGTTACCTTGGCCACTACATAAGATTTAAAATAAAATAAGATAAATTTAATTTAATTTTATGTTAATGTTTATTTTATTATAGTTTAGTTAGTGATGATAACCCTGGTGCATTCTGGGATTGCGTTCTTCACAACTGATGCATATGATACTGCCTTTTGGAAGACATTCACACTGTGTCCTAGATGTCTTAAATGCTGTCTAGGTAGGCAGCTCACTAGGTTCTGAGTGTGTGTACGACGTCTCGTCCAGGTTTCAGTGTCGTACGACTGAAGCGGCTAAACTGGAGTCAGAGGTGAGCAGAGCACAAGAGACCATCAGCGCAGCCGAGAAGCTCCTGCAGCAGCTGGACGGAGAACACACACGCTGGACCACACAGGTGTGTGTGTGTGTGTGTGTGTGTGTGTGTGTGTGTGTGTGTGTGTGTGTGTGAGAGAGAGAGAGAGTGTTTGGATACTCTTGCTGTATATGTATCTCTCCCTCCATCTGCTTCCTGCTGTAATTAAATCTCATGTGCTCACGTCTGAAGACACACACATCTCTTTACAGCGCAAATGTCTGTCGCGCGTGTGTGTGTGTGTGTGTGTAGGTGGATGAGATCAGTGAGGAGCTGGACACTCTTCCTAAGAGAGCTCAACTGTCTGCTGCTTTCATCACGTATCTGCCTGCAGCTCCTGAAGACCAGCGGCGCAGCAGCCTCGACCAATGGATGAGCAGCTCAGGACTACAGAGTAACACACACACACACACACACACACACACACACACACACACACACACACAGTAAGAAGTTAAAACATTGACGAAATCAGCACACTAGTGCTGTCACATGTCAGTCAAACAGATAGTCCCGCCTCCAAACTCACGTCATTGGTCAGAAATCGACACGTCACACACTCAAACTAACAGATCAGTGTTTGTGTAAATGTCAGTGTTTCACTCAGTTACTGACTTACTGTGACTCTGAACATTACACAGACACACCACAAGCTCGACACACAACAGCGTTAACATGCAGACAGACATCTTTTCCACATTTCCATTTGACCAATCAGTTATTTACATTATAGCATTTATAGTATTTATCTATTATATATATTTAAAATCTTTAGCAGGTATTGTTTTAATTTTAGTTTTGTAATTTTGTTGTGATTTTTATAATTTTTTTTACTTAGCTTTATTGTTATTTCAGTTCAATTTTAGTAGTTTTTGTACTATAAAACTTAATCTTAAAAAAACTTCACCTAACTGAAATAAAATAAGTTTAAGTTTTTCATCTGATATTTTAATTTTATTTCACTGTTATTTCAATTACCCCCCCCCCCAAAAAAAAAGATTTAAGTGTTAATTTTTAGTTTTTGTTAACAATACCAAAATTTAAATTTAAAATTTGTACTTTTTTTAAAGTTGAACATTTTCGTCTCATATATTTTATTTTATTTCACCTGTATTTCAATGACCAAACAAAAAAAAAAGTTATGTATTTAATTTTAGTTTTAGTTAACAATAACAACACTATCAGTAAACAGGAACACATGAACCAATCAGTAAACACACAGCATGTGACTTTAAAAACTTGTTTCAGTATGTTTGCCGTGGTTTTGAACTCTTCCTCTGATTGGCCGAGGCTTTAACAGCTGTGTTCTCTGATTGGCAGAGTTCGATCTGCGTCACTTCCTGTGTTCTGAGAGCGAGCAGCTGATCTGGAAGAGCGAAGGCTTGCCATCTGATGACCTGTCGATGGAGAACGCTCTGGTCATCCTGCAGGTAACATACACACACACACACACACACACACACACACACACACACACACACACACACAGACCGCTCTGTTCATCGGTGTTCCCAGCGTTCACTCATTCATCTGTCTGTCCTCATGCTGACATCAGATTCATGAAATCAGGTCACGGGTAAGATTAAGATTACTCACATGTTTACTTAGAAGTGTTCACTTCCCGTACTTTTCTATACTATACTACACTATCAACTAGTCCTAACTCGGCTTTAACCCACCCAAACCCCAGAGGCCTGTTCACATCAAAACTGTGTCACACTTGCATATTTGATACATCATGCTTTTATGGCTCATATAGTCTGATAGAGTGAGAATATGGAGGAAAAAATACATAAAATGTTAATCTACGACATAAAATGATCTAAATATGAGTCGTTGCTCTATATCTCCAATAATACGATGAGATGTAAATGATCCAAACATATAATGCAGTGATGGAGAGATGAAGAAATAAAGGCTCCTCAGAAGATGTGAGATGTTCTGGAGGCTTGTGAAGATCATTCCTCCGCTGAGGAACAGTGAAAGTAAAGCTTCTGGAAACAAACGCTCCTCAAAAGATCCTGAGGATCAGATTTGAGACTCTAAAACATGATTGATGGAGAATCAAGTAAAGCTGAGCTGCTTCAGTCCAGTAAGAGTTCATCTGGAGATATTATTCTGATCAAAATCAGTCCAGATTTGACACGTGGAGCACAATATATATTGTACAATTACACTAAAAGAGCTTTGACTTGATACAAAACTCTAAACTATCAATTAGACGACAGAAGGCATGCAAATTGAGTTTTTCAGCTTTTTTGATCTTGCTGATCATTTAGAGGCCTTAGAAACGTGCGTGTCAAATATGAAACAGTGCACACAAGACCAATAACATGCATTGAGAAAATAAATGGGAACATTTTTATCTTTAAAGCAAAAATAAAACATCTTGTCATATGAGTATCTGTGAGTTTATATAGCAACAGAAAGAATGGGACTTGATTGAGTTTCATTGTGTGAACAGGCCTTAAATAAAAGTGTTGCTGTGAACGTCTTATTAACATAGACATTGTTTTTAAAACATTTCCCCTTGTTTACGTGTGATATAGCTGATTTGGGCTGTATGATCTCATCTGAACTGACTGAACCCTTTGAGAAGTTTATAATTAGCGTTCTTACGGAGTCTGGTTTCTATGGCGACCCACTGTGATGTTGCTAAGAGAACGAGTGAAATACAAGAGAACAGGAAACAGAATCTGATGAAAGCTGTCAGGAACACGTCTGCACATAACAAATGATATTCTGCATAAAGGAATGAGGTTTAAGATTTAATGAATTCTGACTTATTTTTTTTTTTTTTTTTATGGCAAACACATTTTCTCTCAAGTTTGGGTTAAATATGATCTAGATTCGCTCCTGACAGGTCCCTGATCTGAGGTATACTGTCACTGTTTGTGATTTATCTCTTAATTAATGAATATATAATCTCTCTAGAGTGCTTCTTGTCCGTTCCTGATCGATCCGTCCTCTCGTGCGACAGAGTGGTTGCGAACTCATCTGAAAGCGCATCGTCTGGAGGTCATAAACCAACAGGTCTGGGCTGCATGTCAGAACTGTAATACTGTATCCCACAATGCAGTGCACTCGCAATTCAATTCCAATTCAGTTTTCACTTTTATTTCCCAATTTCAGTTTCATTTGCAAGTTTCAATTTCAATTTCCAGCTCCTTTTGGTATTGTTTTGGCAAATATTAAGACATTTTATTTTTTTTATTTTAATTTTTTAACATAATTTGATTAATAATGTAAAAAAAAAAAAATATATATATATATTTATTTTTAATTGTTTTTGTAATAATTTTATGTCCCGTCATGTCAGACCCCCTGAAGCCGCACATGTCCGTGTTTATTGAAATCTGTCTCTGTCTCAGGATGCTAACTTCATGACGGTGTTGGAGTTAGCCGTGCGCTTCGGTAAGACTTTGATCATTCAGGAGATGGACGGCGTTGAGCCCGTCCTGTACCCGCTGCTGCGGCGAGATCTCATCGCACAGGGTGAGTACACTAAATCTGTATCAAATAATAAAAATAGTTAGACTTTAGTACATTAAAATACACATTTGACAGTAAATCAGTTGTAAATTATTCATATTAACATCAGTTGCAGTTGTGAAATGCTGACGGATTATTTATACAGTTCACATATTTGGACATACTGTTTTCTTGAATCAGTTTTCCGATACTGAATGTAACCTAAATCTTGCAGTCGAATTCAAAATGCAAAATTTCAGCACATGCATTGAATCCGATTGAGAAAGCAGTCAGATTTGGTTTACATGGCTGATATTTTGCCGTTTAACAGATTGTTTAGTATCTCCACCATCCCTTAATTTGGACTGAGTTCTGTCGGATTGATTGAGGTGGATACATGAAGGCTTCTCAGTCATTATTAACGGATTATTAGGTTGCATATAAATCTGATTGGTTGTGAATTTGTCAATTCACTATGATTTAACTTTAAAAAAAAAAATTTACTGACGCTGTCACACATGAACGTGGAGTTGGATGCTCCTTTAGGAAACACACACGCACACACACACACACACACACACACACACACACACACACACACACACACACACACACACACACACACACACACACACACACACACACACACACACACTGCACCTGTAGTGTGTTTATCCTCCTGTCCCAGCTGTGTGTATGAAATAAGACCCGCGGGCATCTCTGAAGCCTCCTCCACATGCTGCTGTGTGTGTGTGTGTGTGTGTGTGTGTGTGTGTGTGTGTGTGTGTGTGTGTGTGTGTGTGTGTGTGGAGCAGATACAGCTGAGTCTATCAGGGACCGGCGGGAGGCAGATAAACCAAGAGCTTTTCAGTGCTTGGATGAGGAGAGAAAGAGAGAGGGAAATTAAAGTGTGTGCTCAGACTGCTGCATTGCAGACTTACAAAAGAGACGACACACACACACACACACACACACACACACACACACACACACACACAATGTTGTGTTCTGTACCATCCAATCTGGCAACCCCACAAATCCTCCTCTTATACAAGGAGGGATTCCACACCTGGGCTGCATTCATTAATGCTGTTTTCACACTGCGCACTACATACTGGGCTGAGTATGGGAATGTTAGGTTTGCCTTGAATCAGTGTTTTTTTAGTATTATTTGTATACTGTTATAGTATGTATTAATATTTTGAAATAGCTTTTATTTTTATATTTATAGTTTTCATTTTAGTAGTTTTGTTATATGCTTTTGTCTTTTTATTTTACATGCAGAACACACTGCATGTAACGCTGTATCCCACAGTGCAGTGCACTCAACTTTCTAGTGAGATAAACGAATTGCAATGCAATTCAAAAGCAATTTCAACTGCTTTTTTTTGTTCTAACATCTCCTCAACTCATTTTTCAATCCTACTGCCAAATTAAGATTTTAATTTTATTTTATTTCAATAGAAATCTTTTTTACAGTCTTCACCGTCACTTTTGATCAATTTAATGTATGCTTGCTAAATAAAAATATGAATTTCTTTTTAAAAAAATCATACTGACCCCAAACATACAGATCCCAAACTTTTGAACAATAGTGTTCTGATTGTTTTATTTTATTTTATTTTATTTTATAAAATTATTATTTTCTTATATATTTTTATTTATATTTTTTTAAATAGTAACTGGCTGCCATTCAAAGAATTATTCATATAATGCAATAAAGTGATTTGCAAATAAAATGTAGCGTACTATTTTTCAGTTAGCAGTACTCTAGTACAGTATTTCATTCTGAACCGGATTCATTTTGCTGTGTGTGTGTGTGTGTGTGTGTGTGTGTGTGTGTGTGTGTCAGGGCCGCGATACGTGGTACAGATCGGAGACAAAGTCATCGACTATAACGAGGATTTCCGTCTGTTTCTGGCAACCCGTAACCCCAGTCCCATCATCCCACCTGACGCCAAGTCCGTCATCACAGAGGTGAACTTCACCACCACTAGAGCAGGACTGCGAGGACAGGTGACACCCGCACACTCACTTATCACAAACCAACCGCCCTGACACCCTAAAACTCATCATTATCACATGTGTGTGTGTGTGTGTTCAGCTGCTAGCGCTGACCATCCAGCAGGAGAAACCAGAGCTGGAGAGCGAAAAAACCAAGCTCCTGCAACAGGAAGAGGAGAAAAAGATTCAGCTCGCTCAGTTGGAGGAGTCGCTGCTGGAGGTACTGAGCCACCAATCCCAGAATGCTCTTTAATGGCTCTTTGTCTCCATATACAGTTTTTGTGTGTGTGTGTAGACTTTAGCGACGGCTCAAGGGAATATCCTGGAGAATAAGGAGCTGATTGAGTCTCTGAACCAGACTAAAGCCAGCAGCGCTCTGATCCAGCAATCTCTGACTGAATCGCACCGCCTGCAGACGTCACTCGACCAGGTGATGCTGGGAAACGATTATGAACGAGATAGCAGGGACAGCAGGTGGCACCAGTGTAACATCAGTCTCTCCGTGTGTCTGTAGGAAAGAGACGCGTACCTGCCGCTAGCCGAGACGGCCAGCAAGATGTACTTCGTGATCACAGATCTGTCCAAGATTAATAACATGTACAGATTCAGTCTGGCCTCGTTCCTGCGACTCTTCCACAGAGCGCTGCAGACCGAACAGGTGACGAGGACACACACACTCATCACACACTGACAAAACAATGAATTAGTGAAGCTAACTGTGTGTGTGTGATGCAGGAAAGCGAGAGCACCGATGTAAGGATCTCCACGCTGGAGAGCCGTCTGAAGAACATGGTGTACGAGTATATCTGCCGCTCACTTTTCAAGGTAACACACCTGAATCCCTCATTACAGTGCCATAGAGATGCCACCGCCCACCTAAAAACCCCTGCACCAATCAGAGCCCTTGTCGTGTTCCCATAGCAATGACTCTGCCCACTTAAACCCATACAGCATCAATCATCTTTTTGATGACAGTTATTGTAATGACCAGAACAACGTGCTCTGAGTACATGATTCGTTAACATGACTTGCGGCAAAATCATATTTTTTTTTATTTATTTTTTTTTATTTTATTTTATAAAAATAATAATCTAAAATTGAAACATAAAATATTAAAAATAAAAATAATAAATTTATTAAATAAATTAAAAAAAATTAAAATAAATCAATAAAATATATTAATATTGTAATATAATAACAAATAATGAAAGTGACAATTAAAATTAAATATTAAATAAAAAATTGCTCATTTAAAATATTAATAAACACTATAATACTTCATAGATATTGCTAAACGTTTTGTATAACACTACACTTTAATATTATAAATGAATTATTCATATAATGCAATAAAGTAATTTTTATTGTTTAATTAATTTAATTTCATTTAATTTTATTTTATTTTATTTTATTTTATAAATTAAAAATAATAATATAAAATTGAAACATAAAATATAAAAAATAAAAATAATAAATTTATTAAATAAAAAAAAAAATAAAAAAAAAAAATAAAATATAATAATATTGTAATATAATAAAAAATAATGAAAGTGACAATTAAAATTAAATATTAAATAAAAAATAGCTCATTTAAAATATTAATAAACACTATAATACTTCATAGATATTGCTAAACGTTTTGTATAACACTACACTTTAATATTATAAATGAATTATTCATATAATGCAATAAAGTGATTTTTATTGTTTAATTAATTTAATTTAATTTAATTTTATTTTATTTTATTTTATAAATTAAAAATAATAATATAAAATATAAAAAATAAAAATAATAAATTTATTAAATAAAATTAAAAAATTAAAAAAAAATTAAATAAAATATAATAATATTGTAATATAATAAAAAATAATGAAAGTGACAATTAAAATTAAATATTAAATAAAAAATAGTTCATTTAAAATATTAATAAACACTATAATACTTCATAGATATTGCTAAACGTTTTGTATAACACTACACTTTAATATTATAAAATTATCTGTTAAAAAGAGGCTGTTTGGAAAGCAGTTTTTTAGGGTTGCTTCGTTTGCTAGCTGGCAGAATAGCTTTGGATGTTAATTTCGTCATCATTATCCCTGCATCATTCATCATATTTTGTCACATCCAATCCTGCTTTCTTTTGCCTGTGAAATTTTGCAGAGCAATGGTAAATGTGACTTTAGTCTTAGTGTCACAACATATTTTAAAATCCAAAGTAATTTGATTAATTGCATTTATGCCACCGAGAGCTATGTATATATATAATTTTTCTAAATGTGTAATAAATAAAATGCATGGCTATAATACGATATTTGTAATTTAAATCAGTTTATTTGAAGTTTGAGTCGATGCAGCACAATAAAAATGAATGTGTGTCCACTGAGAGAGCTTCAGTGATTCTGAGGAATCTGTGTGTGTGTTTACAGGCGGATCAGTTGATGTTTGCGCTGCACTTTGTGAAGGGAATGAACCCAGAACTCTTCCAGGAGAACGTAAGTGTGTGTGAGCGTTAAACTCTCATAACCGATCCTGAATGAATGATGACGTTTCTATTTCGGGTCGTCTACAGCTGCCGCAGCGGCTCTGACAAGACAGATGTGCTGTTATTAGTCCTGCCAGTAAAGCAGAATGAAACCAAATCGCTCGTGTTTGTTTGTGTCTCTTGCAGGAATGGGATGTGTTCACTGGCCTGATCGTTGGAGACATGGTTCGTAAGACGGTATGAATGTCTTTATTCTTTTCTCCATGAAATAACATGCACCTCTTCTCTTCAGTCGTAGAAACTCTCTCTGTTTTTCCTCAGGACTCCCAGAAGTCTCTGCGAGAACAGTTTCCATCTTGGATTGATCAGGAGAGGCTGATAGCCGTGGCTCTGCTCAAGGTAATAAGGGCCTTTTGATTTCCACAATGTGGAGAACGTGAACGGAATTGCAGAATAAAAATGTGGATTCGATGAATAAATCCAAATGAATAAATCCAGAGCTGCTCTGAGAGTCACATCACCAGCATTTCACAATTTCATTTGAGAAAAGCTATCATCATATCATATTCACACAGAAACTCAGGGCTCTTTACGACAACCCGCCAAAATAAAAGTTCAGTTTAACATGAAGAAATTGTGACAGAGATTTATTACTGTTGTGCAGAAGAATGTACTTCTCAAAGGAATAATAATAAAAATAACAAATGAATAAACTTACATTTTTTATAATGTATTATATTTAATATATATATATATATATATAATATTTTATTTAATTTTCATTTTAACAGTAAATCGCTCTTGTGCAGAATTGTGTTTGCCAAAAAAAATTTAAATAAAAAAATAAATTACAATTTTAAGTTACAACTTAAAATATTAATTAAATTGTTGATGTGAATTTATTATATGTATTCTCACATAATATGTTTATAATGTATAATTGTTATATGCCTTCATTTGATTGCAACCATTTTTTGATAAAATATAAGTGTTTTAATATTATAATCATAAATCAAGAAAAAGACAACATAGACCGTTTCTAAAAAAAAAAAAAAAAAAAAAAACAAGGCCCTTGTTAATCAAAGTTTAATTTAATTAATTAGAAATGCTTTTTGATTACCAAAATTAAATTTTGCAGTTAAAAACCAGAAAAAAAAATAAACAGAAAATTATGAAAATGGAATCCAGGAAAATTACTATTATTTATTTATTATTTAATTTACTCTAAATTAAAAAAAAAAAAAAAAAAAATTACTTTTTTTTTTTTTTTTTATGAAAATTGTTTAACCAGTGAAACAGAATCCAGAAAAATGTAACCCAAAAAAACAATTTTTACGATAAAAATAAAATGGGTTTCATTAGGCCCTAGCTAATCAAACTGAGCCAGACGTTTGATTTTGTCAGCTAGTCAAACCAGGGCTTTCCTGAGCAATACTAGGTAGAATGTAGCTTGAATGCAGTGCAAGTCACTCTGGATTAGACTGATGTAAATGATTATTAGCATTGCTTTGTCTGTCCTTCTCTAGTATGTTGATCAGTGGTTTCTCTGTCTCCAGAACACATTTCCAGTGCTGTACCAGTCTCTCTGTCTGAACGACTCAGACCTGTGGCTCACGTTCTCACACAGTTCCTGCTGTGAACAGGAAATCCCGCCCACCATTGCCAAGAAGATCTCACTCTTTCAGCAGGTGAGCTGTCAGTCAACAGTCTGCACCAATCAGAGTTCTCTCAGAGTACTGACTCTTTATCTCTGTCTCTTTCTCAGGTGTTGGTGGTTCAGGCGTTACGGCCGGATCGCTTACAGAGTGCGATGGCAGCCTTTGCATCTCAAGCTTTGGGTAAGTTCAGAGATTGACGACACACACAC
This sequence comes from allo-octoploid hybrid of Carassius auratus x Cyprinus carpio, assembly GCA_024542945.1. Lineage (NCBI taxonomy): Eukaryota > Metazoa > Chordata > Actinopteri > Cypriniformes > allo-octoploid hybrid of Carassius auratus x Cyprinus carpio. The sequence goes on from CM045044.1 coordinate 204,923, forward strand.
ACACACACACACACACACACACACACACACACACACACACACACACACAGCTCTGAGTCAGGCATGGATAAGATATCAGACGGCTGACTCTCACTCTTTGTCATCAGTTTGTGTCGAGCTTTCCTCTGGAGCTTAATTATGATTCACAGAGTGAACTCAACCTTCAGATATATTATAAATACCTCACGCACAGCTCTCTGCGAGTGTGTGTGTGTGTGTGTGTGTGTGTGTGTGTGTGTGTGTGTGTGTGTGTGGTCGATACAGGCATATAGATTTAGGTTTAGTCATCAGCTTATTATAACTTTCAAATCAGTCAGGTGTGAAACCACACACACACAATTAGTGCTGACTGATGCTCTCTAGGGCCACTTGCAATGAGACACAATTAAAACCTGAGCAAACACACCATTCATCTCCTTTACCTGCAACACACACACACACACACACACACACACACACACACACACACACACACACTAGTAGGTTTATAAGACAGATAGATAGATAGATAGATAGATAGATAGAGAGAGGGATGTATGGATGGATGGAGGGATGGAGGGATGAATGGTGGATGGAAGGATCAATAGATGATAGATAGATAGAGAGATAGACGTACGGACGGATGGATGGATGGATGGATAGATTGAGAGATTGATGGATTGAGAAATGGATGGATGGATGGACGGAACGAATGATAGATAGACAGATAGACGGATGGATGGATGGATGGAGGGATAAATGGTGGATGGGAGGATAGATGGATGGATGAAAGATCAATAGATATATGAATTAATGGATGGTTGGATAGATTGAGAGATGATGGATGGACAGAATGATAGATAGATAGATAGATAGATAGATAGATAGATAGATAGATAGATAGATAGAATGGATGGATGGAGGGATGAATTGTGGATGGATGGATCGATAGATGGAATAACAAATGGATGGAGGGTTTGATAGATAAAAAGCCAGATGATGGATGGATGGACGGATTGATAGAATGATCATTAATAGATGGATGGATGGATGGATGGATGGATGGATGGATGGATGGACGGATTGATTGATAGATGGATGATTAATAGATGGATGGATGGATGGATAGATAAAAAGATAGATGATGGATAGATGGATATAAATAGTTTGAGCTGATGAGGTTTCAGTTTCTCAAGCACTGAAATGCTGCATCTGTGTGGAGTTTGTCTTTCTCTCTCCTCATCCTCTCTAGATTTATTTCAGTTCAGTTGTAATTTTATTTGGTTGGGTGGGGGGGTTGTCTTTTTGTGTGTGTGTGTTTGTGTGTGTGTGTGTGTGTGTGTGTGTGTGTGTGTGTGTGTGTGTGTGTGTGTGTGTCTGTGTGTGTTTTATTAGCTCATCTAATGATTCCAGTGAATCACAGCAGTTGCACTGACTAGGTCAGGTGGGACTGTAGCGTCAGGCACATAAAGCAGTTCACATCATATCACTCCACTATAGTGTGCTTTTGTGCTGATACTATCCTCACAGAGAAGAAGAGTGTTTTTGACATGGTCGAGGGTCAGTGTGAGGCTCTGCCAGCAGAGGGAGCTATTGATGTCTCTCCTCAGCTCTTGGTTTTGAGGAACTTGATGGGATGATGGTGTTTTTTTTTCTTGGATATCCATTACTATTATCGATTCATGCTTGGTCTTTATATCTGATGTCCTCAAACAGCAGTTTGCCTCATTTGTAGAGATTTATTGGTGGACTAGCAATTGAACTCCTGACAGAAATGTGTTTTTAAAATCCTCTACTTTTCTCTTTCAATTCATCAGCTGTGAGCCCAAAACTCTGGAGCTGGTTTTTAATCGTAGGTTTGTGCGCTAAACATTTAAACCGTCTAAGTAATGCGTGTAAAGATTTATTCATCTAATAACGTTACAGTTTGTTTAGATCATTTCAGCAGGCAGCAGCCCTTCCGTCAGCAGAGCACAAGTGAGTCTGAATTCAGACTGACGATGAAGTTTGCTATTTGTACATTTCAGTATCAAATCGTATGGGTCCTGAGCCAAAGCCCTGACTCACTCCATTACCTGCCTGTGCTGATCGATCCGATTTTACACTCGGTGTGTTTCTCCAGTCATGAAGGTTACAGAAGGTTAGAGGTAGAAATTAAAAATAAAACATAATATAGTTTCATATATTTTAATATTAATTTATAATATATGATGTAATTATAATAATAATTTTAGATATAAATGTTTATAGAATTTTAAATAAAATGTGTTATTATTTTTGTTGTTTATAAAAAATTGCAAAATAGTTTCATATATTTCTTTTATTTCAAATGTTTCTTATTTTTCTAATTTTTAAATATTTTTTATTTCAAATAAAGTGCTCCTGTAGCTCAAGTGGTAGAGCATTGCGTTACGAAGCGCAAGGTTGGGGGTTCGATTCCCCGGGAACACATGATAGGTAAAAATTGATAGCCTGAATGCACTGTAAGTCGCTTTGGATAAAAGCGTCTGCTAAATGCATAAATTTAATTTTTAATTTAAATTAAATTTTAATTTAATTTAAATTTAAATATTTTTCTATACAATCTTTTCTGTAAAAATAATACATTTTATATAAAGATTATATCTTTATATATATATATATATATATATATATATATATATATATATATATATATATATATATATATATATATATACAATTATTTTTGCAGAAAGGATTGTGTGTGTGTATATATATATATATGCAAATTATCATTTTATGTATTTCATATTATTTATGACTTAATTTGTGTATTTGTGTAATATATATATCAGTGCAATTTCATATACTTCATAACTTCATTATACATATGACATGGTTTATATATTTTTTGTTTAATTCATAATAATAACTATATTTTTTGTAAAACAGTAATTATATAGGACTATATACAGTATATATATATACTGTAAAAACATATAATATAACGTAGTTTCATATACTTCATATTACATCACATTGTTTATATATTTTTTATGCTAAAATTTATGTATTATTATTTATAGAAAGCAGAAATTATATATATATATAATATATATATATATATATATATATATATATATATATATATATATATATATATATATAAATGACACACAAATAATAAAACATTTCTTGGCCAACTGGAAATATTTCTGAACTTTTTTACCATTGGCAGGGGTGTACATTTGTGACCTTGGTTCTAGTGAAACTCGTGGACCGTTTGTTTTCAGTTCTGGGTCAGTTTTACCCAGACCCACAGACAGCTGGCAGAAACGCTGTGTGTAGGGTTCATGGTGGGTGATGTGTAACAACTAGCAGCGCTTTGAGCTCACAAATCATCAGTGTGAACAGCAGCCCTCGTTTCCAAACACTCCCACCGTCTCTGTCTCTACCTTTCTCTCTCTCTCTCTCTCTCTCTCACACACACACACACACACACACACACACACACACGCGTACATGCGTGCGCGTACGGATGTCATTACTGATAAAACAGCAGTTTTGCCAACACCAGCGCTTCCGCAGCCACATTCAGTAAAATTAATTACCTAATTAACAAATAAAATGGCATGTTTGCCTGCGACTGTGGTTTAGTATGCAAGACATTTAGTCCAAGGGCGAACCATCGGATAGTCTGTGATTAGCGTTTCCAGTGTACGCTGTAATTCATTTTTCCAAACACTTTTGATTTTAGTGGAGGAAGAGCGGAGGAGGACAGGAACGAAATGAGGATGGATAGCCTGCGTTATATTTTTAACTGTTATGCGATCGGGGCTCATCTACTCGCTGAGTGCTGACAAGAGTCGGTCTGTCTGCGGTCTCGCTTTGATGTAGTTAACCGCGGTGAAGATGCCAGACTTCATTGCCTGCACGCAAGAGCTTGCACTGTGCATCCGATGAGCACCTGTGAATATAAATTATGAGTCAAATGAGTACAGAAAATATTTTTGTTCCTCAGTTTGTGAAAACATGTTAATATGCACTATTGTTCAAAAGTGTTCTTATTTTTTTATAAAGAAATTAATACTTGTATTCATCAAGGATGCATTAAACTGTTTTCTAATGTTACAAAATATTTATATTTCAAATAAATGTTGTTCTTTTGAACTTTCTATTCATCTGTGAATCCTGAAAAATAAAACGTATCACGGTTTTCACAAAAATATTGTGCAGCACAACTGTTTTCAACATTGATAATAATCTGAAATGTTTCTTCAGAAGCAAATCAGAATATTAGAATGATTTCTGAAAGATCATGTGACACTGAAGACTAGAGTAATGATGCTGAAAATTCAGCTGCGCATCACAGAAATAAATTACAGTTTACTATATATTCACATAGAAAACAGCTGTTTTAAATTCTAAAAATATATCAGTATTTTTACTGTATTTTTCAAATTTTCAAAAAAAAAAAAAATGCAGCCGTGGAGAGCAGAAGAAACTTCTTACAAAAACATTCAAAAATTCAAATCTAATTTTAAGTGTCTGTTTCTTTAAGAACTGGCTCTGGATTGTAGAATAAGTTAGCATGAGTTTCTAATAGTTCTACTTGGATGATACTCAGTGTTTGATGGGGAATGCAGGGTGTGTGTGTGTGTGTGTGTGTGTGTGTGTGTGTGTGTGTGTGTGTGTGTGTGTGTGAGAGATTGAGGCTGGCAGATCTCCTGATGGTTTCCAGCGGCCGCCGTCTCGCTTCCGTGGAGATAATCAGAACTGTAGATTTTCCCGTAAACAACACAGACACACAGCTTTCTCATGAAGAGTCGGCAGAGGCTCAACATGTCCGGCTCTGAGACAACACACACACACTCCCCCGAGACTCACACCCTTCACACAGAGGGCCTTCTGTCCATCTCTTGTCTGGTTTTTCGTCTTTTTTTCTTTTTCTACCTGCTCACTATCTTTCTGCTTTTAGACTCAGAGTAAATGAGCTGTGAATATGAAGACCAGCTTCGACGCTGCGTCACTCCGTTCACTCTTTCATCACACAACAGACTGTAGGTGTTTGATGGAATGGGTTCAGAGGGTCACGCTGATGCTGTAATATCACACTAAAGGAAATAACATTCCTCATGAATAATAATGTTTGTTCCACTGCCATTAACTGAACTGAAGCAGAACTCAATAAATCTTTAAATACATCTGAGCCACAATAAAAGGGGGGGGGGGGCTTGTTTTTGTATTTTATTTTATTAATGTATACTATTTTATTGCATTTTATATTATTTTTTTATGCACCATATTATAACATTAAACATTTCAAAGTAATTAACATAAATTAACATGTTATTATTTTATATACTAACTTTAATACATTTGTATTTACTGTACAATCGAATGGGTTTGTAGAGTTACACTGATGCTATAATTATTATAGTGCTATTTAATTTTATTATGAACCTTATAAAACTTGCCATTTCAAGTTATGTAAATGAATTTTATTTTAATTTTATTTTTAGTTTTTTTATTTCTTTTTAAATCATTAGCCATATTATAACAAGTTGTTAAATTTTATTGCATTTAGTCTTTTTATAATGAACCTTATTTTAACATTAACCATTTTGTTATATAAATTACATTTTATTTCTTTATTTAAAAAAAAAAAAATTATACGAACCATATTATAACATTTTATATTTCAAGTTATACGAGTGACCCTTTTTTATTTTATTTTATATTATAATCGAATGGGTTTGAAGGTTAATTATTACAACACTAAACTCAATAAAAACATTCCTCATGAATAGTAATGTCCGTTCTGCTGCTATTAACTCTAAGGCCGTGTCATTAGTGATTAAAGCAGAGCTCAGTAAATCTCTAAATACGTCCTGACTAGCAGAAGAGCTTTTCCCCGGCCACCGGCGTGTCCTGAAGAATCACTGTCTCTAAATATGAGTCCCGCTGTAGGAAAGCTCTGCGGTTTGAAGGGTCTGAATTCAGCTTTCTGCCCTCAGAGGTCTGATATACCTGGAGAGAGATCTGCTCATCGGCCAATCACGTGATCCGTCAGTGTCATGTGACTGAGCTCCGCCTACCATATTAGAGCAGACTGGAATACTGAAGTCTTTCTGTTTTTATACATTTTAATTTATTTTTAAATTACATTCAACTTTTATAGTCAATTTAACCGCTGGACTGGCTGTCTGAGACCGTAATAAACATTATTAATAAATACTATTAAAGTATTCAGTAATATTTTGAGTTATCTTTTATTTTTATATATTAATGTTTTAATTTTAGGTTTAAGTAACATTTAACATTTCGAGTTGTATAAATTAATTGATTTTATTTTAATTTAATTTTATTTTTTATTATGAACCTTATTATTACATTTAACATTTCAAGTTGTGAAAATTTGATTTATTTTATTGATTTTTTTTTGCTCATGAACCTTATAACATTCAACTTTTCAAGTTGTTTAAATTAACTATTTATTTTTATTTTATTTTATTTTATTTTATTTTATTTTATTTTATTTTATTTTATTTTATTTTATTTTAATTTATATTTTATTTTATTTTATTTTATTTTATTTTATTTTATACTAAGTACTAAGTACCAATATACCAGACAGACCAGTTCATCTGCCAATATTTGAAACTTTTAAAAACTTGCTTTTATTTTTTTGTTTATTTGATGAATGGATGTATTTTATTTTATTATTTATTTATTTATTTTATTTTATTTTATTTATTTATTTATTTATTTATTTTTTTGAATGTCACTGTGCAGAACTTCTCACAGTTTTTCTAGTTCATCTTCATTCACTCTTTACAGCCGAGGTTCTGCTGTAGCATCATTACCGTGGTATTTACCGCAGTAAACTCTTCACTGATGGTAGTGAGAGCAGCTGAGTTTGTATTTCCTCAGTCTCTGGTCTTGTCTTCAGTCGTCTGCTGTATCTCTGTGATCTATCGGCTGACGTCACTGAAGGTTACGCTCTCCTTATGCTGCCACTACCTCGGTTTTTATTTACTTTCACTCTCATTGGCTGTTTGGCGAGTGTTCATGTTGGATCCAGTTGAAATGCTTTCGGATGCTTTCCAGAGTCTTAACGGTGTTCCTCAGAGAAAGAGAGAGAGAGGCGGCCGTGTCTCGGTTAATGCAGAGTTTGATGTCTGACGCTGAGTCACTGTGTGTACACCAACTCAAAATGCTAATGGATCTTTGTTTCTAATCCGCTTACAAGTGACGCTAAGCTACAGAGTCATTTAACGGCTGTTACGGGCCGGACCTGACTCTGTGTGTGTGTGTGTGTGTGCGTGTGTGTTGTCCAGGTTAGAATAGCTGTGCGCTGGCATGTACTTTAAAAAGTTTGCTCTCAGGGACCGGGTTAGACTGTATTAGGAAAAGTTGGCTTAGAAAAAATTATTCATAATTAGATATTTTTTCTCTATAAAAAGTTTTCTCTCAGTGTTTGGGTTAGACTAGATAAAAAAAAAAAATCACATTTAAATGACATTTTATTTTTAAATGTAATTTTTTTTTTAATGTTCTCTCAGGGTTTGGGTTAGACTGTGATTCAAATTATTCATAATTAATTTTATTTCCCCTATAAAACATTTCTCTCATGGTTTGAGTTAGACTGTACTTTTAGAAAAATGATTCACAATTAAATAAAAAATTCTCTCAGGGTTTGGTTTAGACTGTAGTCATCTTTATATAAAATAACCGATGTCTATGATATGTGCTCGTAAACATACTTACTACATACTACTGTACATACTACATACTAACATTTCATCCATTTGAATCCCTTTCTAAGTTGGAATGGCTCCCTAAATAGATTCTAATGAATAATATTAATAAACTATTTATTTTACTAATATTTATTAATATTTTGAGTTGGCTTCAGTTTTATATTTTCACTTTTCATTTTAATTTAAAGTTTTAGTATAAGTATAATTTAAGTATAATTTATCTTTTTTTAATTTTATTTGGTTAATTTTAGCACTTTAACATTTCAAATTGTTGCCAAGTCAGAATTTCTCATTTTTGTTTAAACTTAAGTTTCAGTTTTTCATCTAATATTTAAACTTTATTTTATTTATCAATTTTTATTAATTAATTAATAAAAATATATAAAATAAAAATAAAAATAATTACATTTTTATAAAAAAAAAAGCTTATATTTATTATTTTATTAATTATATTTTTTTAATTATTTTAAAAAATCTATTATTTTTACGTTTTTTCCTTTATTTTTCTCTTTATGGTGGCCAGTTAAAACACTTTGACTCACCAGTGTGTGTGAAAAGTGCTGTATAAATAACTAGCCTTCATCACACTGGGCTGGATAATTGTTCTTGTGGAAACCCTGCTGAAGCTCCCGGTCATGTGGAGAGGAGGGCTGGATCTCACCAAATACAGAAAATGCATCTGAATATCATCTTCTGTGTGCAGTGTTATCTGATGATGCAAATCAACCTCCCACACATCAATGAAGTGCTCATGTAGCTGTCTGTCTGTACCTGAGTCTGCTTCAGTTTGTCAGTCTGTCTGTGAACTAACACTGTGTGTGTGGTGTGTGTGTGTGTGTGTGTGTGTGTGTAGGGATGAGGGAACTGTCTCCTCCTCCGCTGAATCTGAAGCGTCTGTATGGAGAGACTCTGGAGTCTGAGCCCATCTTACTGATCATCTCTGCCGGTGCGGATCCGTCTCAGGAGCTCCTGGAACTCGCCAGTCAGATAGTGGGCCGAGAAAACTACCATGAGGTCCGACACACACACACACACACACACACACACACACACACACACACACACACACACACACACACACACTCACACTCATATACACACACACGCACTCACACTCACACACACACACGCACACACACCCTCACACACACATATATATATAAATGAAACTTCTTTTATTTCAGCTACTTGCCAAGGTGACATTTAAATAAACATGTAGACATTAAAATATAATAAAAATAACAAAAGCATCAAAATTGCTAAACCTTTAAATAAAATTAAAATTAAACCATAAAATATGAAAATGAAATCTAAAAGATTTTTAAATGACTTTAAAAGAAGTCTCTTCTCCTAAAAAAATAACTTTCAAATAACTGTTTTCTATGTGAATATATATTAAAATATAATTAATTCCTGTGATGCGCAGCTTTATTTTCAGCATCATTACTCCAGTCTTCAGTGTCACATGATCTTCAGAAATCATTCTAATATGATGATTTGCTGCTCAAGAAACATTTCTGATTATTATCAATGTTGAAAACAGTTCATATTTTTGTGGAAACTGTGATGCATTTTGTTTTTCAGGATTCAGAGATGAATAGAAATTGAAATCTTTTGAAACATTATATATGTCTTTACTGTCACTTTTGGTCAATTTAATGAATCCTTTTTGACTAAAAGTATTAATCTCTGTAATAAAGCTGGCGATGGGTCAGGGTCAGGCTGACGTGGCTCTACAGACGCTCAGAGAGTGTGTTCGCTCCGGTGAATGGCTGTGCTTGAAGAACCTGCACCTGGTCACAGCGTGGCTCCCCCTGCTGGAGAAGGTCTGAACTCTCTCTCTCTCTCTCTCTCTCTCTCTCTCTCTCTCTCTGATTCATTGTGAAGTCTGTCTTCGTTTGTTATCTGTGCTGTGGAATTAATTACAGCTCAAATGACTGTTGTTGTAAAGCGAGAGTGAATCTGTGTGAGGAAGATTACTTGCAGATACTTTAATTGCTTTTTGTTTTAATTTCTCTGCTCGTTCTCAAAATGCAAGTGTGTGTGTCGTGTAGCGCTGCAGATCTGTAATGGGTTTGGAGTCGATGAGATGAGGCTGTGAGAGAATGAAACACATGCACGCACACACAGGAGAGACTGTTATTGGTTTGATGCTTTGCATTTATCGATTTAATTCATTGTAGTGAGACATCTAATGTGTGTGTGTGTGTGTGTGTGTGTGTGTGCAGGAGCTCAACAGTATGAAGCCCAAAGCCGGCTTCAGAGTCTGGTTGACTGCTGAGGTTCATGCAAAGTTCACTCCCATACTGCTCCAGTCCAGCCTGAAGGTCACCTATGAGGTCAGTGTGTGTCAAATGTAATGTATTCTCTTTTTAATGAACCGTTATTGACTCTTAAATCCCAAGACTGAACTTTTAATGCTGCATCAACAAAACTTCATTAAACATTATTTTTTAGCATGCTTCTTATTCAGTAATCACAATAAGCTTTGTGCTCATTACTTCTGATATCAAACAAAGTCAGATCCTGTCAATTTTATCACAAAATTCAAACAAAAAATGTCATTTTGATGCAGTTTCTGGGGGCCTTAAAAGGTTTAAAAATCTTAATTTGCCCTTCCAGGCATTTAAAACATCTTAAATCAGAGCAGAAAGTCTTCAGATGGCATTAAATGTTGCATGCACCGCAAAAAAATAAATTATCTTCCTCCATATTTTTGTCTTGTTTTCCAATACAAATAATATCTGAATATCTTTAAATCAAGAGACATATACTTGAGATGCAAAACGAAGATATCAAAAAATAGAAAACTAAAACCATAAAAAGAGTAACTTGAATAAAAATAACTTAAAATGAAGATATGAAAAAGTAACCTTATTTTATTCAGTGTTTCTTATTTTGATTTACTTCAACTTCATGTATTAAAACAACTAAAACATAAACTGAAGTAAAAATGTAACACGTAGATACAAAAAAAAAAAACTAAAACTAATAAAACTGACAAAAACACTTATATTTGAACTAAAATTAAAGTGTAAACAGACAATATACAAATAAAAACTCATTCAGAATAGTCAAAAACTATAATAGTGTAACACTGGTTGGAAGCTGGATTCTCATTGGAGACGTTTGCATTTAGAGAACATATTGATGTTTTGTGTTTTCTTTAGCTGGTCTTAATAAGGTCTTAAAAAGCCTTAAATTGACCTTCATACAACCTGCAGAGACCCTCTTTAATGAGGTGTAACAGAGCACTGTAGCCGTGAACCGATCTTGTCTTCCTCTTTACTACGAGTTAAAGCACCAAATAAACATGAATGAACATCAGAAGGTGTTGAACGAAACTTATTCATGTCTCCTGTGATCAAAAATCAGTGTTTCAACTCTGGAAAGAGGTCAAGAGGTCAGCTTGTAACGTCACATTAACCTCAGGAGAGACGTTCAGTGTCCATATCAAATCAAATCAGAATCAGAATTGGGTCGTGAAATTCATGTCAACAGAGATGCATCTCAGACTGCACTCCATTAATGATAACGTACGTGTGTGTGTGTGTGTGTGTGTGTGTGTGTGTGTGTGTGTGTGTGTGTGTTCAGGCTCCTCCAGGCCTCAAGAAGAACCTGAAGCGCACGTATGAGTCCTGGAGCGCGGAGCAGATCAGTAAAGGCGGTCACCTGACTCGAGCTCAGTCGCTCTTATGTCTGGCCTGGTTCCACGCCGTGTGTCAGGAGAGACGCAACTACATTCCACAGGTACACACACCCGTCACATGACAGCAGACATCGCTGGAATTCACTCTTGGATCTGTTTGGGCAATTAATTCAGACTCTGAATGAAAACACTGCGCATCAGGCCTTCGAAGAGCTCCGTTTAATTAACTGAAGCTTCTGCTTTTCTCTTTTGTAATGTCTCTCGCTCACTTCATCTGTCTCTCTCTCTCTCCTGAAGTCTAATAAGCTGCGTAGGAGAAAACTAATTCATGGTGTCTCTTAAAAGGGTTCTGTGAAAGAAGCAGGATGTTTCTTGCTCCACAGTTAAATTGAATGCCATAAAATGGTATTATTTTTATGATTATGATGTCACATCGGCTTCTTAACATATGGCCACATTAACACTTACTCAGTGTTTTGGTGTTATTATTAACTGTACATAGAGGTCAGGCAGTTAGCATCATAAAGGTACAGTAGCAAAGAAGAGAAGTTTGGTGCAAGAGATGTTGGCTAACAATTTTTGTGGAAAATGAAACGCTACAGAGTCGATCGTGTGCCTTCTGAAGGAAATGGAAACCAAAGCTTTATAACAGCCGTTATTGGGAAACATGGTGTTATTTTCAGCAGGCATCTCGACACCCAGTCATCACAGCAGGGGTGCAGATTTCTGCCTCTCCAGGAATCATGGGACTTTTCTGTTCGGTAGATTTTACAGTGATACTACTGAAGTCAGATTTCACTAGTGCTCTCTCTGTACAAAAATTTAATAAAGTGTGTGTGTGTGTGTGTGTGTATGTATGTTTATATATATATATATATATATATATATATATATATGTATATATAATTTATAATATGTGTAGAAATATTATAATTTATTATTTTAATTATTACATAAGTTCTATTATTTATATAGTAAATTAGATAATAAATTAGATAATAAATCAAGCAAGTATATAAAAAAATAAAAAAACTTATAAATTAAAAAAAATAAAATATATGCATCATTTAAAATTATAATTATTATTTGTTTACTATTATAACACATTTATTCTATAATAATATATATATATTTTCATTTATTAATTTTCATGTTTAAAAAAAAATAAAATAAAAAAAAAAATAAAAATAAAAAAAAAATATATATATATATATATATATATATAT
>CM045044.1:227500-247500 GCA_024542945.1 allo-octoploid hybrid of Carassius auratus x Cyprinus carpio
TGTGTGAATGGTGCTCTGCGGCGCGGCAGGATTTCTGTCACTGAATGAACACATCAATGTGTTTTCTCACGTCACAACTTTAAATCTGCAACTTCACTGGCTAATAAATGCATTCAAGTGACCAGATAGATATAAACTAACACAAATTAATGGTAACAGTCATGTCATTAAACATGTGGGTCGGACTTGCGTGTGTTTTGATCACACTTGAGGTTTGCGTCCTCTCAGCCTTCATGCCAAACATACTATTTCTCTTTCTGTACTAATGCAGCATCTAGTCAACAAATTAAATACTTTATAATGAAATGAAAACAGGAAACGGGAAACCTATCGGCATTGGATTTATGCCGATAACATATAGTTCCAAAACCGATAAATCGGTTGACTTTTAATTATTATTGTATTTTATATTATTATTATTATTATTATTATTATTAAGAATAATTATAAAATATATTTTTCATAAAGAAAATTAAGCCTCTTATTTGTTGCATTTTGACAGTAATTAAAAAAAATGTTGTTATATAATAATAATAAAAAATATATAAAACAGTAATAATATAACAAATACAACAATATAATAATAATTATTATTATTGCATTACAGCAGTAGTATTGAAATCTAATATTGTAATTTTATAAATTTAAACCGATAACAGTCTGATTTTATTGTTGTTTTTATACCATAACAGCAATAATTAAAATTTGTCGGAGTAGTATTTAAATAAAAATATATTATACATCGCGATTGTATTTGTAGTAATTTCTTTTAATTTCCTTTAATAGTGCCTTTTATCTGATTAAAAAATATTTTTATTACAGTATTTTACTGTAATATAGTAGAAAGTTAACTTTATTATATCAGTTATGAATGTGAGAATGATAACTATTATAACAAATAAAAAAAAACTATTAAAACTCTTGGTAAAAAAAAAAATATATAGGCTGCATATTCTTTGTGTAGAATGTGAGCTGGACATGTTTTCACGAGCTGGAAATGAGCCACCGTGTCCACAAAACACCTGTCACGTGTGTCCGATCCGGACGCCGCTGCTGATGTGAGTCAGTTTGACTGTAATTAGTCCTGCGGAGCGAGCCGACAGAAACACTCCTCATGATGAATGTGTTTCTTCAGCTGGGCTGATGATGATGATGATGATGGTGATTTAATCTGCTCCCTCCGGCTCTGAACTCAACCAAACAGCCCTGTAAACCAATGAAGGAGCAAGGCTGAGTGTTCTTGAGCGGGACAATTTAGGTGAAAGAGTGTCAGAGCTTTACACTATTATAGCAATTCTGAGTTCAGACTTCCTCCACAGTCCATTCAGAGCAAGTCTGAAAGTCTTGCAGTAGCAAAACAGCATTTTAGGCTCCGAAATGATTCTGAAAACTAAGTTATGATTGTTTTTTGTTCCAAGAAACTATCTGCTGTGGGCCTTAAGGGTCAAATTTGGCCCCTAAAATGCTTATAAAACAGGTTTGCGAATGCACAGACTGACCAAAATGAAGGTCATCGAGGTCTGCACGCCGAAACTCACCCCGAGATGGACTGTAATCGACCTCGGGACGGATTCCTCTAACAGATAATTGTATCTTATCCGTCAGCGCTGTTATGACGCACACCTGCTCCAGCGAGTCGAATTTCCACAGCAGCAGCTGTTTACAGAGATCTGTGAAATCTGTAAATGTGAGCCGTCGATTCCCGACAAACAGATCTGAGCACAGCACACACCTGCAGAAACACACCGACTCTAATAAACAGGAAATCGAGCGTGTTTGTGTGAGAAAGTGTTCTGTTAAACACAGATCTTGCTGAAGTGAATTTGAAAGACAATATAATCTGTAATGTGACGCGTTTCTGAGTTAGTTCGGCTGGAGATAACAGAAATTAATTTTCATTTTAGATGCAGATTGTTTGGTGTTAGTATTATTAAATTAATAAATGTAAACTGTTTTATTTAATAATTATTTTTAATGAATTATTTATTTATATAAATGTATTAATTTATTTATTTATTTATATAAATGTATTAACAGCTTAGGCCTATTCATACACTACACTACTGGTTATTTTTTTTTTTTTTTAAATATTGGGGTTAGTAAGTTTTTTTTTAAACAAAATAGAATAAAATATAATAATAATTTATTCATCAAGGATGCATTAAATTGTTCAAAAGTGTCAGTAAAGATATTTATAATGTTAAATTAGATTTCTATTTCAAATAAATGCTGTTCTTCTGAACTTTCTATTCATCTGTGAATCCTGAAAAATAAAATGTATCAGTTTCCACACTATCAGAAATGTTTCTTGAGCAGCATATTAGAATGATTTCTGAAGATCATGTGACAATGAAGACTGGAGTAATGATGCTGAAAATACAGCTGCGCATCACAGAAATAAATTACAGTTTATAATATATTCACATAAAAAACAGCTATTAAATAATATATCACAAAATTACTGTTTTACTGTATTTTTGCTAAAATAAATGCAGCCTTGGTAAACAGAAGAGACTTCAAAAAACTGAAATGTTTAAAAAACATTAAAATATCTTAGCGACCCCAAATTTAAAGAAGTATATATTAAAGTTCACACAAACAGATGATAATGTTCTATTCATTCTAAGCACAAAATTAGTTTTTATTGTTCATCAATACTGAGTTTTATTACTGCAACAGTTGCACAAAAACACGCTGAGCGTACAATATGTTGATGTCTTAAATGTGCTACTGATGAACAAATACAGTAAAGATGGACACATAGAGAAACTGTTCTTAGAAAGACGCAGCGTGTGAATCTCTGGCGTCTGAAGCGTGACGTCCTGTGAGGAGAAGCGGCAGGTGCAGGGAGAGATTTGAGAAGGAAACAGCGATTGTTACTGTACAACTGACTCCAGCAGCACTCCAATCACTTCAGTCATCACACACACTGATCTCTGTGTGTGTGTGTGTGTGTGTGTGTGTGCAGGGATGGGTGGAGAGGGCCGAGAGGGGCGGACTGCTGTCGGAGATGCTGGATCTGTCGGAGCTCTTCCACCCGGACACTTTCCTGAACGCGCTGAGACAGGAGACCGCCAGGTGAACACACACCTGAGAAAGTGAACTTGAGGAGACTTGTGCACGGGTTATTAAACTTAACTAAAACTAAAAAAAAACAAAACAAAAAAAAAACAAATATGACATGAAATGAAGTTTAACTGAAAAAATTTAATTAAGTACTAAAATAACTAAAGCTAAAACAGAAATACCAAATGAACTGTAGACATGTTTAAAAATAAAAACTAATAAGAATGACAAAACTACAACAACTGAACTGCAAAAACCTTAAAACTAAAATGAAAGCAAAAAAATATTACAATTCAAAATATCAATAAAACTATAACAGGATCGTGATACTAAAATAACACTGACTGCTAAACTAAGTTTAAAGGAGTAGTTCACCCAAAATGAAAATATGCTTAAATGTGCTCACCCTCAGGTCATCCGAGATCAGGATGAGTTTGTTTCTTCATCAGATTTGGAGAAATGTAGCATTGCATCAGTGTCTCATCAATGGATGCTCTGCAGTGAATGGGTGCCGTCAGAATGAGAGTCCAAACAGCTGATAAAAACATCACAATAATCACAAGTACTGAAATCACTGGACTAAGCGTTATTATGGATTATGGACTCGTATTTTAGCCGGGAACGATTGTTTAAAGTTAAATCATCTTAATGATGGATTTGATTCCTAAAAACATGCAGCTTTTAGCTTCACAATTCATTAATTGATGGACTGGAGTCGTCACCTACACATGCTAAAATAAACGTGATAAAAGGTCATTATTCTAATAAACACCTGCTGAACTGAAACCTCGAGGTGACTTACTGTACATCACCTGCACACCTGTTAAACTAAACTCAGCTACTAAACTAAATCACATACTGCTGCTGCACTAAAATGAGCTCATTTACATAAAGAAGTCTTAAAGCTACGGTAACAAAAACAGCCTAAAGCCCCTCAAATTTAAATATTTGTTGAATGTTTTTCCGTTTTAATTTTTCTGGATTCTATTTTAATGGTTTGATTACATTTTGATCATTAAACAGAGACGGTCTAATCTCATGAATTCATAAAACTTTACTGAATATTTAAAAAAATAAGTTTCAAATGAAAATGAAACTTAATTGTATATATTAAAACTTAGATGTAAAAAATCTCTTGATTTAATAGTAATAATAATATTAATTTAAAATATGAATCTATATTGTTATTATTATTACTTAGAGAATTTCATTTTACTACACAATACTAATATATTTCATGTCATATCATTAACATAAAATCGTTGTTGTTGTTAGTTTGAGTACATTTTATTATACAGTAGTAATATATTTCATGTTGTTGTTATTAGTAGTAGAAGCATTACTAATATTACTATTATTATTACTTTGAGAAGTACATTTTTGTGGTTTAATAAAGACTAATGCTAGTCTGCATCGCTGTTTGAGTTGAATTAATGTTACAGCCCTAATTTTGATTTATTTAGTAATGGAAAATTTGCTCAATTCTATACAGTAAATTCCATTTTTAGATCCCGATTCTGCGATTCCACCAGTGTTTTGTGCATTGCAGAAATCACATCGTTAAAAATAAAATTGCAGCTGAACTTCGGGGGGGAATATGAAATGCTTTGTTTGAATGTGGTGTTTCTGTCAGGCTGATGAGCTGCTCTATGGACAGTCTGAAGTTTGTCACGTCCTGGAGGGGTCAGATTGCTGAAGCTAAACTACAAGTGAAGGTACAGAAGCGCATGTTTAACAGGATTGAACTGAACTCTGCCGGTTGGTGTTTACTGAACTCTCTCTGTCTGTAGGTTGGCGGCTTGCAGTTGGAAGGTTGTGTTTTTGACGGAAAGCGTCTGGCTGAGAGCCATCACGACTCTCCCAGTGTGTCTGCCGTCCCTGCGTGTTACATGGCCTGGATCCCACAGGTAACACACACACACACTTTCTCTTCTGGTGTTTTCAGTGAAGGCTGTGTGTTATAGAGTGTGTGTGTGTGTGTTTCAGAGCGCCGTGGGAAGTTATTCTCCGGACGAGTGCATCTCTCTGCCCGTGTACAGCAGCGCTGAGCGTCAGTGTGTGGTGACGAGCGTGCAGCTGCCGTGTGCTGGAGATCATGACACATGGATCCAGAGCGGAGCGGCGCTCTTCCTCAAACAGCAGTAACACACACACACACACACACACTGGGGCGTTTATAATGTGAGCGCTTTATATGCTCACCCTACATGTCTTTAGCTGCATATCGTGGTGTTTTTGTCATGATCGCTGCACTAAAGCTGCTTTAATCAGTCTGGTTGCGGGTATTTATATTATTAAATAAAATAGTTTTTCATCAAGATCCATCACTGTCTCTCCATTTATTTTTAGTGCAATTTTAGTACTTTGCATTGCAGCATGTAGCATTTTGTAGCATGACAAAAACTGTACGTGCATGTATCGATGCAACTACAACTCGGCTGTGTACTGTGAGAAATCATTGTAAAATATAACAAATTAAACCAATAATTAAAAACCTAATTAAATCAGTAATGAAAGAGACAGAAATAAATTGTAGAAAATACAGATATTTAATACAAATACAAATAAAAGGGGGAAAAATAAAATAAATTTAAATATAAAATAAATTCATAACAAATACAAACAGGAAATAATTTCAAAGATGATGTGTGTTTCTTATTTAATATTCTTTTTCTTATTAGTGTTATATTCATTAACTAAAATTAAAACCATAAAAATTAAATAAATATTAACTGAAATAAAGTAAAATATTGTTAATTTTTTCATATAGTCGCAAAGGCAACTTTTCACATTTAATTATTTAATTTAATTTGATGCACTCAAATAACTAAAACTGTAATGAAAATGAATAAAAATGGCAAAAACAACAAAATTTCTAAAACTTTAACATTAGAATTAAAATATGAATCAAAACTGTAATATCTCAATGAATTGAAATTGAAAATTTCCACAACAGTATAGTTGCCAGAGTGTTCTGAGTTGTTGCTATGTGGTTTCTAACCGTCTCACGTCTAAAAAGCCCAACGTACTGTAAGTTTTGCTCATTTTGGGAACGATTTAAAAAGAAGATTGTGGATTGTGCCTCCAGTTCATTCGTCACACTGGACATCAGAGCTCAAGTTGAGCACATTGCATTGTGGGATACAGTATGTCACGCCGGCTGTTTGCTGCACATAATGACAAATGTAGTTAATCATCTGGATTCAGTGCTGTGCTTCGTATCCATACTACAGTTACAGTTTGTGTTCGTGTCTGAATTATTTACATTAGGGATGAATATTTTGTTAGGTTTCATTCTGCCAGCAGTGTCCTGTTTAAGAATCTCACTGCTGTCTGCAGCGTTAGGATGAAGAAGAGTGTGTGTGTGTGTGTGTGTGTGTGTGTGTGTGTGTGTGTGTGTGTGTGTGCGAGTGTGTGCGTGTGTGTGCGAGTGTGTGTGTGTGTGTGTGTGTGTGTGTGTGTGCGAGTGTGTGCGTGTGTGTGCGAGTGTGTGTGTGTGTGATTCTGCCCTCATCGGTTGCATCAGACTCTCACTGTTACCATGGAAACCATTTAGCGAAACAAGAAAAATGGCTGAAACCATAAAATACAACTTTATTTCTATATTAGTTCTGTTTTATATAGATTTTATATATTATAATCTTTTATGTATGATTTTTATTTTATTTTATGTTATTTATATTTGTATTATTTTTGTTGTAATATTTTTTTTTCTTGTTTAAAATAGCGTATTTTAAATATATTCATATTTTATTTATCATTTTCATATTTTATATATTGTTTATATTTTTCATGTTTGTACATTAGTTTTAATTTTTATGTAGAATTTATATTTTATCATTTATATAATAATTTATATAATTGTATTAGTTTATATTTTATACATTATTTTTAATTTTTTTATATGGAATTTGTTTTAATATTTTTTTATTTTTTTTATTTGTAAATTTTAATTGTAATACCATCTGTTTCATCTTTAACCTTGTACTCTTAACAAGCAGCACTGTGGTATTGCTGTAGTACAGTGATGGTGATTTTATGGCTCCGGCTGGAACATACTGCTGTTGGAAAGCTTTATTTCAGCATACTGGTGAGTGTGCAGTACATTAGTATTCATCTTCCAGTGACGACCTTTGACCCACACTCATGTTAAAGAGGTCACCTGCCCTCTGGACCCATCTGTACAGCAGCAGGTATGACGCGTGACCTTTGACCTCTGTGATGCGTGTGAGATCAGGATGCAGATGATGGGCGTTGTGTTTCTCCTCTGATCCTCCTTTTCCTTTACACCCTCATCCACTCCTGAGGAATTTCACCATGCTATTAGAGTGTATCAGATGGTAATACTATGGTAGTTAGAAATATACTGTGGTAGCACTAGGGTACTTTTTGTGTGTGTATATATATATATACATCTGTACAGCGCCATGGTTTTTACCATCTCTGTACTACGGTACTGCTGTAGTGTTGGTTTATATGAGACCCTTGTCTGCATCACACACACACACACACACACACGCACACACACACACACACACACACACACACACACACACACACACACACACACACACACACACACACACACACTCATTTAGACTGACATTATCTTGTTTCCGTGTCTCTTTTCTTGAGGGTGAGTCGTGAGATCTGATTAGTTGCCCTTTTGGTGGAGGTTAGTGTGTGTGTGTGTGTGTGTGTGTGTGTGTGTGTGTGTGTGAGAGAGAGAGAGAGAGAGAGAATACTGGATTCTGGTGTGGAATTTAAAATCCAAACTGCAACATAAATCAAAATGCTGACCTTTAACTCCCCCCCCACACACACACAGTGTCCACCTGAAACTGGACAGCAGTGCTTCAGAGGTACTAAAGGTGTTACTATGATGTCCATAAAAGAATTAATTATAATACCCCGAAAAACACTATTACCACGATTTCCTTTAATAATGTAAAAACAACATGATAATTAACATGAAATGTAAATGTAAAGAAAAAAAACATCATGGTTCCATAAAAATGTAAAAAAAAAAAAAAAATAAATAAACATGGTACTTCCATAATGAATGTAAATATAATTTTAATAAATCATGGTACGTCTATGGTTTTTCTACAAAATTTGGTATTTCCATGGTAAATGTAAAAAATAAAAAACAAAATGAAATGAAATGAAATGTTAGTTTCATGATAAATATATTAAAATGTGGTATTTCCATGTTAAATGTAATTTTAAAAAAAAAGGTTCTTCCATGATACGTAAAAGAAAAAAACATAGTATGTCCATGGTAAATGTAAATATATATATATATATATATATATATATATATATATATATATAAACATTGTAGTTCTTTGGCAAATATAATAAACTTAATATTTCCATGGTAAATGTAAAGAAAAAAAAACATGGTAGTTCAACTGTTAATGTAAAAATGGTAAAAAAAAAACAAAAAAAAAAACAGTACATTTCAGTGCTTTTATGTAAGTGATAATTGTTGAATAAGCTTGTGATTGTCTAATTGGACTGGGATTGAACCTGTGTGTGTGTGTGTGTGTGTGTGTTCTTTCTGAGCGTGAGTGAGTGTGTGTGTGTGTGTCTCTTGTTCTCACACACACACAATCAAACTGCAAAACAGGAAACAGAGCAGAGTTATGCCGTGTGTTAGGAAACAGACCTGCGGGCCGAGTGTGTGTGTGTTGAGATGATTTTGATTGATTCTCTTCATTCATTTCTCTCTTCCTGTCATGGTTCATTTTTCTCATGGCTGTCTGTCAGCGGACGCCCGCAGCGCGTCTGATTTAAATACACCACAGAGACGTGTGTTTAGAGAATCAGTCCGGCCAGAAATCATCATCTGCTCACCTTAACTTCACTCTAGACCCACAGAAGAAGATGTTGAGCAGAATGTTCACGCTGCTCGCTTTCATAACGGACGGGAAGCTCAACGTCTCCTTCCATGTTCCTCAGAGGAACTCCTAGAGGTTTAGAAGCACATGACGGTGAGAAGATGATCAGATCCGTCGTTTGGGAGTGAATTATTCCGCTCATGTTTAGCTGCAGGATCTTTATGTAATGTTCACAGATGGAAAGAAAATGAGAAATGAGATGTCAAATGAAGAAATCAAGAGAGAAAGACACAAACAGATGGAAAGGCGTGTCTCTGCTTGTGTAAGATGGGAGGTCTCACTGTCAGAGGATGCCATCATTTATTTAGTACGTGACCTTGTGAGCGGTATGCAAATTTACAAAAATAAGTGTTCTTTATTTGCAATGATGGCTCCATGCAGAACCCTTCACGTCCATGGAAACAAAAGGTTCTTTATAGTGGAAAAAAGGTTCTTCAGGTTATTCAGATTTACTTTACACTAAAGTGTAAATGTAAAAATAAAAAAAAACATGGTACTTCCATGAAGTTTAAATAAAAAAATAAATAAAAGGTATTTCTAGGATAAATGCAAGTGTAAAGAAAATGATAGTTCCATAGGCAAATATAAAAATTAATATTTGGCATTTCTATAGAATTGACATGTATAGCCATGCATAGTAAAAAGATGGTATTTCTATAGTAAAAAACATGACAATTCCATGGTAAATGTAAAAACAAACATACAAACAAAAACATACTTTTATGTAAGTGATAGTTGGATAAGTTGTAAACTTTCTATTGCACAAAAGGTTTTTTGTAATGGAAAAAGGTTCTTCAGATTAATCAAATGTTCTTCATAATGAAGGCGCATATTTTTATGTTTTATTTATATTTTAAATATTTCCTATATACGTTCATAACCTGGTGATTTGGTTTGGTCCTCACACGGCGCATATGACCCATCAGATATAACTATAAAAAATTAATTAATAATGGTGATAATATTATTGCACTTTATTATTTATTTAATAAAATAATAAACTAAATATAAAAGTGTGATAATACAATTTTATTTTAAAATAAAAAGGGAGTATTAAATACAAAAACAATTATTTTTTAGTAAACTTAAAAATAAAATGCTAATATTTTTTATTTTAATTTGATCCTTAATTATTATTTTTAATTTCAATTATTTTAAGTTTTCAGTTTCAAACTTATAATCGGCCATGTTTTTATTTTGGCGGGTTATCAGCAAGTAAGCATATTCGCTTCAGGGTTTAGCGCTGCTGACTGTAGAGCATCAGTGAATGAAATATCACAGTTTTGCATTGTGCTTTGAAAACGTTAGTCTAGATTTAAAACTAATTTATACAGCGCATTTCTTATTTTAGTCGCGCATGCGGACCACTTATGTGCACCCCTTATATATATATATATATATATATATATACACTACCGTTCGAAAGTTTGGGGTCAGTAAGACTTGTAATGTTACAGAAAAAAAACAGTAATCTGCCAAAATGTTATTACAATATGAAATAATGTTTTCTATTTTAGTATCCTTTAAAATATCATTTATTTCTGTGATGCAATGCTGAATTTAAATCAGCCATTACTCCAGTATAAAGTGTCACATGATCCTTCAGAAATCATTCCAATATGATGATTTATTATTTATGTGCTCCTGTAGCTCAAGTGGTAGAGCATTGCGTTACGAAGCGCAAGGTTGGGGGTTCGATTCCCCGGGAACACATGATAGGTAAAAATTGATAGCCTGAATGCACTGTCAGTCGCTTTGGATAAAAGCGTCTGCTAAATGCATAAATTTAATTTAAATTTAATTTAAATTTAATTTAAAATTTTTAATTTATTATTAGAATTATCAATGTTGGCAACAGTTGTGCTGCCTAATATTTTTTTTGGAAACTGCGATACTTTTTTCAGGATTCTTTGATGAATAAAAAGTTAAAAAGAACAGCATTTATTCAAAATAGAAATCTTTTCTAACAATATAAATCTTTTCTATCACTTCTTATCAATTTAACACATCCTTGCTGAATGAAAGTTTTAATAAGAATAAAAATTTACTGGCCCCCAAACTTTGGAATGATAGTGTATATTGTTAAAAAAGGTTTCTATTTTAAATAAATGCTCTTCTTTTTAACTTTTTATTCATCAAAGAATCCTGAGAAAAAAAAAGTATCACAGGTTCCAAAAAATTATTAAGCAGCACAGTTTCCAGAACTGATAATAAATCAGCCTATTAGAATGATTTCTGAAGGATCATGTGACACTGGATTAATGAGGCTGAAAAATCAGCTTTGCATCACAGCAATAAATTAGATTTTGATGTATATTAACATAGAAAAACTTTATTTTACATCATAATAATATTTCACAATATTATATTTTTTTCCTGTATTTTTAATCATATAAATGCAGCCTTGATGAGCATAAGGGAACAAATTTTGTTGTAGGAACTAATTCTTTGTGGCCACAATATATATATATTTTTCCTGCGTGCTATGTGCTGGAATCTGTGTATATGTGTAAAAAACATGATGAAATATATACAAAAAAATTAAAGTATATATATATATATATATATATATATATATATATATATATATATATATATATATATATATATATATATATATATATATTTCTTATATTTCTCATGTAGTCTTTACAAGAAGTACAAAAAACTTGTTGATTGGATGTTGAGATGTGGGCGTGACTCTTATGCAAATCAGTGTATGCAAATGCAGAGGCGGGGTTTCAGCAGTTGGCTTTTATTTTGTAAATTCTTCTTAAGATGTTTGTGATGTGATTCAGTGATTGTATCAGATGGTAATACTATGGTATTTTGAAATATACAATGGTAGCACCGGGGGAATTTTTACTTTGTGGTAATTTAATGCCAACTGTTAAAATAATAAAATGTGCAATCCTAATATATTTAGAAAATAGGGTGATTTTTTTTTCATGCTGACCTTAATAGTTTATTGTCACATGACTTCATTATGTGCATGTTGTAGTTTTGATCTCAGAAAAAAAGAAGATTATTTTACATTTTTAATACATGCATTTTAAATTGTAATGTCTGAACTATTGGCAGTCCGATCAAATAATGAGTCAAGATGATGTAAAAAATAAATGAATAAATAATGCAGCTTATTATTCCAGGTTCGCAGTGCATTAAAAATACAGTTTTGTACAGTGCATTGCATATCTCGCATCCTGGAAATGTGTCACAGTACAGAAGTAAAACGCTGTTTCATGATGACTGTAATGAATTCTTCAGCAGAAATGTGTGTCAGATTGTCAGGTGTGTGTGTGTTTAATGTATGTCTCACGGGGCCTGATGTGTGTTTCATCACCCCTCTCAGCATTTTATCGCTCGATCCCTCCTTTTATTAACGTTGATGCAACGCTGATGAAATCTCACACACACACACAATGATGTAAACGGCTGAAA
The DNA here is from genome assembly GCA_024542945.1 of allo-octoploid hybrid of Carassius auratus x Cyprinus carpio. Taxonomy (NCBI): domain Eukaryota; kingdom Metazoa; phylum Chordata; class Actinopteri; order Cypriniformes; species allo-octoploid hybrid of Carassius auratus x Cyprinus carpio. Next base: position 239,911 of record CM045044.1, read on the forward strand.
AGCTCAGTTTCACAGGGAATTCTGGCTGAAATGCTGAACTGTAGAGTCTCAGATGAAAGTTTAATGTGTGTGTGAGTGGCAGCGTGCAGCCGTGATGTGACATACCCCCCCTCCCCACAGAGGTCAGAGGTCACCTGACTTTCACATCCACCCACACCTGACCTCATTTTCTCCATCTGTCTGCAGCGACCACACCTTGAACCGCTCGCTCGTTCATGTGAAAATATTAGTGTGATTCCGCTCATCCTCGCGTGTGGCAAACCGTAATGATAAAAAAGCTGTGGGAATATTTCTTATTTGTTGCTTTTATACTCATTAGCACATGCACAACTTTGTTCTCATGAATTCCTTAAAGTTCAGTACATCAGCATATCAGATGCTGTTTATTACCAGTGAAAATAATTTACTCCTATCAGTTTTTAAAGAATCTGTTTACAGTAATGAAAAATTATAATGGAAGTCTATGGGGAAAGTGTAGAGGAGATTGTTGTAGTATCACACAGCTTATTATAGTCTTTATTAATATTGTGAATTTTTATATTTTATGATTTCATTTTTTTTATTTCAGGTAATGTCAATCTTTTTTTTTTCTTAATTTCATTTCAGTTTTAGTAGTTTTAGTCAACTTAAACTGATAAAAACAAGAGAAATGTTGCTTTGACAACTGGCTGAAATTAAAAAAAAAATATATATTTTCATGGAAAATATTTATGGTTTTAGTATTAGTTGACTATAATAACCCTGTGAATAAAACTTGTATTTTTGTGAAAGCGCCTACATCGACCCCAAAGGGTTAATTCTTCCACACTAAAATGTCTAAAACTCCTTCATTACTGATTTTGCATAATTTTTACAAGTTGGAGAGTCATAATCATGACATCAGGTGCAGGGTCATTATCATTTACTAAAACTAAAAACTTAAAAGCATTACTTAAGATATGTAATAAACATTAACTGAAATAAAACATAAAAACCTTAAACTTTTTTTTTTCACTTTCATTTAAAGTTGAAGTACTAAAATAAAACTGAAAACTTAAAAATGATATAGACATTAAAAAATAACAAACAACAAAATGGTGCAAGATGGCGATTATAGTTTTTTTTTTTTTTTTTTTAAGCTACAAAATGACGACAGACTGTGCATCAGATGTTTCTGCTGAATTTTTATTCAATTTATATGAAGTGTAGTAAACTGAATTGTTATATAATTTTAAATACTTGTATTTTGTACATGCAACTTAGTTTATTGGAATTTTTTTTTTTTAAATCATTTATTTCATGTGTTATGTTTCCATCACCCTGTATTTATGTGCATGTAAGTGATGGAAATGCCAAATTTCTAAAAAAGAGAGGAAGAAAAATCCATTGGCAAAAAAGTTTTTATGCTCGCTTGAGGTTCAGCAAATAATAGGAAAATGAAATGCATTTGCCGAATAAATTCAAATGTAGTGAACATTTGACCAAATTTCAAGAAGAAATATATACTTAAGCAAACTTTAACATTTGTAAAAGTTTAACCATCACTTTTAGAGCAGTGCATCAAATTTGTTGTATAATTAATGTTTTAATAAAGCAAAAACACCTGCCAATGGGTTATGAAAATTACAACAGAGAATAACATTATTAATAATAAAAGTAGAGAATACCAAATTTATCACTCATACTTACGACTTTCTGGTGCCATTCACTCGTAAATGAATGCATTAGTGACGTTTGTGAACCTCAAAGAAAGGGAAGAACGGAAGATAAAGAAGCTTAAATTATAGCATAAATATTCTATTTAAAAAAAGACCAACAAACCTCAGACAAACGTGACAAAGTTTATTTATTTGGGTGCTTTTGTGACACGATACATGTTGAAAACGGTGGAGCTGACAGACTTCCCAGATAGCACACGTACGTCTGTTAACGATCGCTTCATCTGGAAAGCCTCTGCTGTGTACAAACGTCTCTCAGATGTCAGTTTTACATGCATTTGCTAAATCATAAACATCTTAGAGGCATCTTCTAAACGTCTATTAGACATCTGATAGGAAACGTGGTATAGACGTATTACAGATGAGCAAACACTCTAAAATAGATGTACGTGTGCTGTCAGGGTTCAGACATGCGCATTGGCTCAGTGGCACGAGAAACTCTCTCTTCTCCACAGAGGAGAAAGAATCATTGGTTTCATTTTGCGTGTCAAAGTTTTAAAGCCTTGCAATTAAAGTCTAAATCCACACAGTCAGCATCCGTCCCTGCGGCGCTCCTGTACAGCAGAGTGAACGAGTCCCGCAGGTGCGCCGCCGCTAAATTAAACTCTGATCAGGGAACAGAGGAAAACCTGCGGATTTACAGCGAGATGAAGGAGAGTCCGGGGTGCGCTGCTGGAGAACATCATCACGGATCACACTGAACCGACAGAGAAGACAGAGAACATCATGTCATCTGAATAAATATGTGAGATAATTATATGAGTGGAAACGTGTGTTATGAAGTGCTTTTGTTGGCTGATGAAACATCAGCAGACCACTTTCATCTACAAGTCCTGGAGCTGAAGAGTGTGTGTGTGTGTGTGTGGTCCCTTTTGTTTTCATTTGTTTAATCATGAAATCTGACAAGAACATGTCCAGCCCATATTTAAAAAAATAATAAAATATTTTGATGGAAGAAAATGTGTCATTTTTTAGGTCTATTAAAAAAAAAAAAAAAAAAAAAACAAAGCTCCCAGAAGAAAAAATACTGTAAAAAATAAAATAAGGTACTTATATAAAAAATGGTAATATTTATTCACTGCCATTGTGCTGATTTAAATAATAATGGAACTACTTTTCTGAGTAAAAATAGAGAAATGAGAATCAAAAAAGAGCCACCACTGAGAACGAAAAACACAAATTCAGTAATGTTTCTGTCTCAGTTGAGTAAAAAAATAATCATAATAATAAAAACTTTTCTCATAATGCAAAATTTATGTAATGACTTGGCTTATGTAATGACTATTATTTCTCATAATAGTGACTTGAGAGAAATCACATGACTGTAAAAATGTCAAAATTTCTCGTAATAATGACTTGAGAAAATTTTATGTAATGACTGATTCTCGTAAAAATTCAAAACTCATAATAATGACTTGAGAAACTTCATGTTATGACTTAGTTTTCTGTAAAAAATCCCAAAATTTCTTATGATTTAAAATTTCATGTAATTATGACAAACTTTCTCGTAAAAATTCAAAAATGTATAATGACTTAGTTTCTTGTAAAAAAAAATTAAACTTTCTCATAATAATGACTTGAGAAAAATGTAAAACTATATAGTAATTACTTGGTTTCTAGTAAAAAAAAAAGAAAAAAAAGTATAATGACTGGAAAAAAATTCATATAATGACTTAGTTTCTCATTAAAATTCTAAACTTTCTCATAATAACGACTTGAGAAAATGTATGTAATGACCCTGTTTCTGGACAATATTAAAATAATTTTCATAATGATTTGAGAGAAATTTACGTAATAATGCCTTAATTTCCTGCAAAAAAATAAAATAAACATTTCTCATAAAAATAACTTTTCATGTAATTTTATGTAATGAACTTTCTCTCATAATAATGACTTGAGAAAAGTCATGTTTACAACAGTAACTCAATCATGAGAAAATTTCACATTAATATGACATGCTAATCCATTGAGAAATTTTCATATGAGTCAAAATTATAACTTACAGAATCATATCTTCAAGGTGGAAACAGGCTAAAATAGTGGTTAAATGAGTTTATTTGTCATAATTGATGCAAACAAAAAAATATCAGACCTAAAAGTAGGCTTTTTTAAATCTGATTTAAACGTTTCTTTTAATTTTGGGGTGAAATGAACATGTTATTATGAGATTCATTCATAGAAATATGCTCAGACAAGAAAGAGAATATGAAAACAAAAGCCACATACAACAGCATGATCACAGATATAAAAAGACAAAGACAGTTCTTTTAATAAATAACACTGGATTGGATCAGACTGAAGGTGAAGGATCCGCCCCCTCAGGGAGCTCTGACTTCTAATTGGTCTCAGAAAGCAAAAGCCTCATTAATATTCAGTTACATTCCACTGGTGAGTTCCACATGACTTTACTGGACACAATAACATCAAAACCATAAAAATAAAACAGAAACAGAGAAGCTACTGTACATGTCAGAGAGGCTCCCAACTGAAGACGAGTGTGTGTGTCTTGTGTTTTTGTTTAGGTGGAAGTATGACCTGAAGATGTATGTCTGAATGGAGTACAGTGTGTGTGTGTGTGTGTGTGTGTGTGTGTGTGTGTGTGTGTGTGTGTGTGTTCATCGCGGTGGTCTGGACTGACACACACAGTCACATCTCTCATGATGCTGCAGGTAAATCTCCTCCAGAACCCAGTGAGCACGTGTTTTCTTCCTGTAGAAATTCGGACCTGGAGAAAACTTCAGCACCTGACAACACACATATATATTTATGCAATATTAAAAGAGAAATTCAGTAAATTTTGCTCTTAACTATAACAACTAAATGTAAGAGTCAAATAAAGTTAGCCTTTTTTTTTTTTTTACATAAATGTAAACAAATAAATTCAGGAAAAAAATAGTTATTTAACAATTACACAAAAATGTAAAAAACCTATAGCAATGAAACGAAAATGAAATAAATTCAGCAAATGTTGTTCTTTAAATATAAAATATGCTCTTAACTAGCACAACTAAATGTAAGAGTCAAATAAAGTTAGCCTTTTTTTACATAAACGTAAACAAATAAATTCAGGAAAAAAATAGATATTTAACAATTACACAAAAAAAAAAACTATAGCAATGAAACGAAAATGAAATAAACTCAGCAATTTTTGTTTCTTTAACTAAACATAGAAAAATCTAATAAATTCAGCAAGTTATGTTCTTTAAATGTAAAAAAAAAAAAAATTGTTCTTTAACAACAATGTAAAAATCTAATTCAGCATATTTTATCTAAACTTAAAAATACATTTACATTCAACTAATTTTGTTCTTTAATAACAATGTAAAAAATCTAATAAATTCAGTTAATGTTGTTCTTTAACTATAACAACTAGATGTAAAAAATTAATTCAGTAAATTTTGTTCTTTAACAATTAAACTTAATCAAATAAATCCAGCACAAAGTTGGTTCTTTAACAACTAAATGTAAAAATCAAACTCAATTTTATTCTTTAGCTATAACAACTAAATGCAAAAAAAATTAATTCAGCAAATTTTGTTCTTTAGCTATAACAACTAAATGTAAAAAAGCAAATTTTCTTTAACAACTAAACTTAAAAATAAAATAGATTCTGCAAAATATGTTCTTGATGACTAAAATAAATTCAGTTAATTTTTCTCTACCTATAACAACCAAGCATGTTCATTAAGAAAAATATTTATAACTAAATTAAATTAATAAATAAAATATAGAGAAAAAAATACAGAAATAAAGTAAGTGATCATGAAATAAAAAAAAAGAATAAAAATAAAAAACACAATGGAACTTAAAAGTAAGGCTCTGGGTTCAATGGGCAATTTAAAAAAAAAAAATCATTTTATATAGTAAACAAAAGTAACAGCAAACATTAAAATACACAATGTTTTCCAAGTATTTTAACTGCACTGTCGCTCTAAAAATAAAAAACTGAAGAGCAAGTCGAAATGATTTTCTGTGTTAAAGGATATTATGTATCATGTGCTGTTTATAGAATTAAACCCGGAACATTCCATAAGAATGACTAAGAGTTTGTTACAATGTTTATTCCTTATCAAGATAAGTCTTTGACCTCTAGTTGTGTCTTATGTTGTGTGTGTGTGTGTGTGTGTGTGTGTGTGTGTGTGTGTGTGTGTGTGTGTGTGTGTCTGTCTCACATAAGTCAGCACTGACAGCACAGCCAATCACATTTAGCAGATGTTGCCGTGGGTAACAGTCTGTTATTCTCCAGGACAGCAGCACAATGACAGCTCTGTGACAGCTGTCAATCACTCATGCTGATGTCAGGTCTGTATAAGCAACTACATCTCCCAGAATGCCTCAGACATCCCATGAGTCTTCACTCTGATTATTAACACTAGATTGGTTCAGGCTGAAATCTGACTAAGTTTGTGAGTCTTCAGTTAATGGTGTTAATATATTATGAAGTTCAGCAGATATTATTCAACAAATTCAACATTTTATTTTGACTTCCAACGTTCCTGCACTGCTACTAAATCTACGGCACATGAAGTTATGTTTTCTCATTCATGAGTTATGAGTCGTGTGACCAGCACGAAATAATAAAAACACAATAAACTGAGGTCAGACTATATATTGCATTGTTCTCGCTGGAGTCAGACGACAACAAACACACAGTGCTGAGTGAGTCACGAACACACAACTCTTACGAGGCACTGCTCTGAGATAAGAACTCACTAATCTACGTTATAAATCTTTTAAAGACATTTGAGAGACTTACATATCTTATATCATTTTATCTTATATGTGACCCTGGACCACAAAACCAGTCACAGGGGTCAATTTTTTGAAATTGAGATTTATACATCATCTGAAAGCTGAATAAATAATCTTTCCATTGATGTATGGTTTGTTATGATAGGACAGTATTTGGCCGAGATATAACTATTTGAAAATCTGGAATCTGAGGGTGCAAAAAAATCTAAATATTGAGAAAAGTGCCTTAAATCTGTCCAAATGAAGTTCTTAGCAATGCATATTACTAATCAAAAATTAGGTTTAGATATATTTACAGTACAAAATTTACAAAATATCTTCATGGAACATGATCTTTACTTAATATCCTGATGATTTTTGGCATAAAAGAAAAATCAATAATTTTGACCCATACAATGTATTTTTTTTTTGTTTGTTTGTTTGTTTTTTTGTTTTGTTTAAATTAAGGACTAATCTGAGTGTGCACCTGTTTTCATATGATCAGAATTTTGTTGGTAATTAAATATATTATTTATATAAACATTATATTAATAATGCAATTTTATACATTAAATTTTTATATAATTTAAAAAATTGTACAAAATATGCATTTAAATGCAAATTTATTAAATATAAAATTATAAGTCAAACAAAAAATCTATAAAATAATTATAAATAAATTAAAATGCAATACTTTTCAAACATATGTACATCAGTCACTGTAAAAAAAATAAAAATAACAACGGGAAATTTAATTCAACATTATTTTGTGGAATAAATTATTTGCAGCACAAATAAATAAAATAACTATTAGTAGTAGTAATAATATTAGTAACAATAGTTATTAAAATTGGTAGTAATAATTATTAAAAATAATTTCTAGTTTTAAAAAATAATATTTCAGTAACATTTAACAAGAGTTAGTTAGCATGACGTAATAATTTAAAATATTGTAATTAAAAAAAACTTCAAATGTTTAAAATGTAATCATGTTAAACATTTAAATTATATTAGTTATATATACTTCTTATATCATATTATATTATATTATTATCAACTTTGGCAGTCCGAAACCATTAATTAATAAAAAACATTAATTAACAAAAACCTATACTGAACATAGTAAACACTGGGGGGGAGGGGGGGGGTACACATAAAACTA
>CM045044.1:252500-292500 GCA_024542945.1 allo-octoploid hybrid of Carassius auratus x Cyprinus carpio
CCAGGTCTTCCTGCCAGGTGAAGGGGTTCATGTGTCTCAGTAACTCCTCCACCGTGCTGACGCTGGCGATGTCGTTGTCCAGCGCGCTCGCAGACAGCGGTGTGTCCGTCCCAGAAACCTCTCTCAAATCCTACAGGGACACAGACGTAAGACGCAGGCTGTATAATCACACTGTCCTGCACCATTACCTCTCTTTATCACTGTTTGTGACAGAGCAGCGTGAACATTCTGCTAAACACCTCCATTTGAGATTTACAGAAGAAATCGTGTCATACGGGTTTGATTTTGACGTGATTTTTGACCACTGAAATCCAATTAACAAGCCAATGTTTAATCATTCTAGAACTGTGTAATACTCACTGACATCACTGTAACTGCTTCCCAGTTGGTCAGAGACGCGAGAGGTGTGCTGTCCTAAAAAACAGACATAGATTTCAAACTTAACTTCATTAATTTTCCACAGAAATTTTCAATATCAGGACCAACAAGACCATCAATTCAAGTCCACTGTTACATAGTAATAATGAAGAGAGAGATGGACAGAATATAAACAGTGTGTTCAGTAGGGCTGCACGATTAATCGCATGCATTTGTCTGTCACGGTAAATGTCTGTCACCTGTTTTCAAACGGGAGCGGCAGTTAATACACAGAGCCGTAGTTCACTGACAAGCTACGCAATATTCTGTTCATAATTGAGATTAATCGCATTCGATTATGAACACGATATTGCGTAGCTTGTCAGTGAACTACAGCTCTGTGTATGAACTCCCGGTGCATTTGAAAACAGGTGACGGATATTTACCGCTAATCACGGAACCGGCTTTACTGATGAGACACGCATGACAAATGCATGTGATTAATCGTGCAGCCCTAGTGTTCAGTACAGTGTTTGTTATTGTATATTACAACTATCATTGGTATAAAAACATTTTTGTAAATATGCAAAATAATTTACAAAAAAAAAAGAAAAAAGAAAACTAACCTATAAACAGTGGTTGAAACGTTAAAATGAAATAGCTATTGAGGTAGATACCTTTATTTATTAACTTTTTTATAACAAAAAACATGATAAAACATGAATAAAACTAATATTTACTAAATTATGAAAATGACGATTTTCCCCCTGCAGGTTACTTTAAGAAATAAAAAACTATACAATAAAACCTATGGTTGAAAACAGTATCATAAGCACAGTTGTCCATACTAAAACTGCAAGTATTATAACATTGAGAGACTAAAAAAGAAACTAAAAATTAAATTTAAAATTTCCATAAAAATCCCTAAAGTAAAGTTGTTGCTGAAATTAACTAAAAACAAATAGAAGTCACTTGAAAACATCCATATGCAGTGAACACACTTTTTTAAAAAAAATTTGAAAGCTGAAATTAAATAATGCAAAATAAAAAAAAAAAAATAAAAAAAACTGTGGTTGAAACTACAAGCATTAATGTTGAATATTGAAACATTTGTATTTGTACAAGATAAAAAAATAAAATAAATAAAAAACAGCTCATAATCCCTTTTAAATTTCTATATTCTGTGAACACAGACACATTTTAAAAGCGGACATAAAATAACACAAATATAATCAAAATCTAAAACCTAATTTTAAAAAATCCTGTAGTTAAAAAATGAACCAAAATGAAAAAAGTACTGTATAGCTCCCAAAATTAAAACTACAAGTATTAAGAAAGACACCTTTAACTAAAATTCTGAGACTAAAAGAAACTTCGATAAATAAAAATGAAATAAAAATAAGACCATTAAATAAAAACTAAAACAAAACAGAAATTTGAGAAAATTTTCTAAGTGCAAAAGTCTGACATGACTCTGTTTTTCTCTGCAGTTTACTTTGCAACCTCCACATGCTATGACAATACACTTCCCTGTGCTGCTACTCTCATTACATAAATCTGCTCCTGCGGCAATGCAAACAATAGAAGGAGGTCAGAGGTCACGGTCGATCTGTTATGATGATGTTTCCCATCAGAGATAACGTCTCTACAGCCTCTGATGTCTCACACACACACACACACACACACACACACACACACACACACACACACACACACACAGAGAGAGAGCGAGACCTTCTGCTCGTGTCCTACAGAGACGTCCGGAGCAGAGCGGGAATGTGGAAATGTCAGGAATACCGCAGATTCAGGGAATTACACATGACGGATCAGACCGAACAAACTGCCACCCCTGAACCTGAAGTCCAGCAGCTGCAGGGTTCAACCATGTGACTCTGTTTACTTTCTAAATATGTTCCTGGTCTCATTGTGCGGGATTCATAAGTGCATGCTGTTTTGAAAAAAAAAAAAATCTAAATACAATAACTTGCTCAACCTCTGAAATTACGTTTGGGTGGAGAAAAATAATATTATAGCAAAGAAATGCATGAAAAGGCTGTTATTCAGAATGAATGCACAATTTTAGAGCATCACAAGAATAAATTACATTTTAAAATATATTCAAATAGAAAAAAGTTATTTTAAATTGCAATCATATTTCACAATATTATGGTTTATACTGTTATTTTTAATCAAATAAATGCAGCCTTGGTAAGAGACTTAATATATCAGTTACCAACCACAAAACTTTTGATTTATAATGCTAAATATATGACATTTATGGTAATAATTTAAATGTTAGTAATAATTTACCTTCAATAAACAGCATGAAATTCCATGAACCAAATAAAAATTCAGCATAATTTCCCTCTGCATATTCAGTTATGAAATTAGATTAACTTTAGTTTACATAAAAGTTAAATAACACTTTAAAACAGCAGAATGAAATCTGTTGAAGTTGATTTGGGAATTGTGACATGGATTTTCTCCAAAGAACTCGAATATATTGAATTCATTTCATGGCTTAAAAATGCCTTCGGCAGAACACAAATAAACATCTAAACCACATTTCGTCATGCATCATTAGTTCACGACAAAGAACATCAAAGATGCGAATCCTAAAAACATCCAAGGAAAGTTCTCTCATTATAATTAAAGACCTTGAACAAAAAGGCACAATTATGATCTTCAAACATCCATTAATCCCAAAAGTAAAGCTAAACAAACATCAGTGTTGGAAACTGAACCGTATTTTACAAGCACATGAAACAATGCTTAAAGAAGGTCTATGAAACAAACAAACTCATCATGTTCCTGTAGAGCAACTCTCCACATCTGTTTGTGCCATTAACTGACACCAATGGCCTTAAAAGAATCGTCATCTCAAAAAAATTTACATTTTCTAAAAATGTGCTCACCCTCAGACCATCCGAGATTAAAATGAGTTTGTTTCTTCATCAGATTTGGAGAAATGTAACATTGCATCAGTGTCTCATCAATGGATGCTCTGCAGTGAATGGGTGCCGTCAGAATGAGAGTCCAAACAGCTGATAAAAACATCACAATAATCCACAGCACTCCAGTCCATCAGTTAACATCTGGAGAAGACAAAAGCTGAAATAAATCCAGCATTAAGACGTTTTAACTAAAATATGAGTCCATAATTCATAATAACGCTTCCTCCAGTAATAAAGTCCATCTCCTGTTGCCACTCTCATCAAAATCCACACACATTGGGGCTGCACAATTAATCGAATTTATAATCATGATTACAATTACGAATGCAAATAACAATAGTTCAGAGGCACAACTACACAAAAAAAAAAAAATCCACTTCATTCTGTGCTTAAGTTGTGTTTTTCTTTCTACATATTATCTTAAGAGTTTTTTCCCCATTGTTTTTATTTTAGATTTAATATAACATTATAATACTATGCAGTTTTTTATTTATTTCAAGAAGAAACCAAACCAATGTATACTTGACATATGAGACTTAAAGGTGCACGAAGCCATTTTTGAAAACCACTTTTGACCACAGTGTCAGACCGAGTCCCAAAACACACTCGCAGCCAATCAACAGTAAGGGGCGTGTCTAGTGATGATAGGGAGAAGAGAGCGAGTGCACAGGACGGATATTAGCAGATCGACTATAGAGAGAAGATTTCGGAGGAACAAAACATTAAAATGAAGGGTTGCGATCAGGCAAGAGGCAGGTTTCCAGCGGTGGAGAGAATTCGAGGGAATCAGACGCAGTGATGCTGATTTTGCTTTTTCACACAACTATTCTGTGTTGGCTTTTGCTTGAATATGCTGCGGGCATAGAAGACTCCGCCACCAAAATATGGGCGAGGTCCTGTTAGGGTATGGGCGTGTTTGTTTTGGTGCTTTTGAGTATCAACATCGTTTGGCAAAAACCGCTTAGTGCACCTTTAATGCTATAGAAAACTCTTTCAGGAAGAGTGTTTTCAGCTTGTGTATTTTCATATAAAAATGTGCCATGCATTTGCTTCAAACAATGGTATAAAGCTATTCAAAGCTTCAATTGTGATAATCGTAATTAATAATCGCAATTACAATTTTAAAGGCAACAATCGACATTTATGATATTTATCATAATCGTGCAGCCCTAACCCAGATATTTGTTTAGAGCCGCTTTGGCTTGTAAACGGTGCTTGATCTGTGCAGATTTCTCTCCTGATTCAGACCAGACCAATGGAGGAAGCGTTATTATGGATTATGGACTCATATTTTAGCTGAAAACACCAGTTTGAAGTTAAAACACCTTGATAGATTTGTTTCAGCTTTTGTCTTCTCCAGATGTGAACTGATAGACTGGAGTGCTGTGGATTACTTGTGGATTATTGTGATGTTTTTATCATCTGTTTGGACTCTCATTCTGACGGCACCCATTCACTGCAGAACATCCATTGATGAGACACTGATGCAATGCTACATTTCTCTAAATCTGATGAAGAAACAAACTCATCATCTTGGATGGCCTGAGAGCGAGTACATTTTCAGCAAATTTTCTTTTTTGGCTCAACTATTCCTTTAATGATTCTTTGTGATTCTGGAGAATCTTACACTGATTTTAACAAGAACAAAGTCAAAACATGTTGTTAGCTGTCATTTCTCATTGTAGAGTTTTTCCACGTACATGTGATAAAGACGGAACTAAACTGGGTGGATCTTTCCTCATTACATCAGTGTTTTTACTGCAGTAACACGCTCACACGTTCACACCGAACACTCACTTCACTCACTCTCACTTTCTTGTACTGTCGCTCACACCTCTTTTCTCTCTTAGTCTGTCTTCTTCTGGCTCAGAAACAAATGTCTTAATTAAGCCAAACTTTTGTTAGTTCATCTAAGGTAAAAAAGCATTTCAGGTAAGAAGCTGAAATTGAAGACGCCGCTTAGTAACCACACGGAACACCCTAGCAACCGCTTAGCAACACCCTGGCAACCATCCACAGCTCCTTAGCATTGCGCCAGTGAGTTTTGCACAAGACCCAGTAAAAAAATAAATGCTTAATATGAAGTTTCATCACATTCATGTCCAGTGCAGGAGTCTGTCTTCATTCTGTTTACCAACATGGAAACGATGGAAATGTACAAATTTACAGATTTACACACAGAGAAAACATGCATATTTATGCTGACAGCTAGCAGCCAATTATTGCCATTTTGGCCTGTGTGGAGAAAAAAGCCATGAGGCAGGATGGCTTTAGTCCCAATAAATATTTCTCACACCATCTGCTTTCGTTCCACCATCCGACAGCATCCGCTTTTTAGCGTGTGCACAAAAGCTACAGTAAATAAACCTGATATGAAACGAATAGTTCTTGTTCTAGACTAACTATTAATTTTACATGATTTGTGTGTGTGTGTGTAATATTTTATATTATGCTCTGAGTTGGTAAGATTTTTTACTCTTCTGCCCATTAAGGATGAGTTTCTTTGTTAAAAAAAAAATACAGTAAAAAGAGTAATATTGTAAAATATTTTTTTAATTTCAAATAAGTGTTTTCTATGTGAATATATAATAAAATGTAATTTATTTCAGTGATGAACAGCTGTATTTTCAGCATCATTACTCCAGTCTTCAGTGTCACATGATCTTCAGAAATCATTCTAATATGCTGATTTGCTGCTCAAGAAACATTTCTGATTATTATCAATGATGAAAACAGTTGTGCTGCACAATATTTTTGTGGAAACTGTGATGCATTTTAATTTTCAGGATACTTTGATGAATAGAAAGTTCAAAAGAACAGCATTTATTTGAAATAGAAATCTTTTGTGAAATTATAAATGTCTTTACTGTAGCTTTTGATCAATTTAATGTGTCCTTGCTGAGTAAAAGTATTCATTTCTTTCAAAAATAAAACTGTACTCAGCCCAAACATGTAATTAAACAAAAATACACAGTTTAATGTGAAATTTTTATGCAAATGCTTCATACAGGATGTTAATGTGCTGTAATCCAACCAGCAGTGAAACTCACCAGCAGTGAATAGCAGATTTTGAATCCTGGTTTTGCTACGAAGTAATCGTCTGATTTAAAGGTGATTTTGATGAGATTTGTTTTGGATGTGATCCGTGACGGAGCTCTCTGACCACACCAGCGGCCCCAGATGATGGTGCTGGTTTCAGAAATATCCTCAACTTCCACATAATCATACCTGCAACACACACACACACACACACACACACACACACACACACACACACACACACATCTATCAGTACATCACCTGCACAGGTAAAGCATTTACACCTGATCTGCAGATGCTTTGATTCTGTTCCTCAAATATATCAAATTAATACGATTATAATATCTGAAGTGATTTCTCTATCACAATTGCATATTTTATTATGTATCAGCTATTATAGTACTTATTTATATTTTTAATTAGCTGTCATTTTTATATTTTAAGTTCAGTGTCAATTTTAGTTTGTTTTAGTAATTGCGTTGTGTGCTTTTGTAAGTTTTATTATTTTTCTATTTAGATTTTATTTGTTTATATTTCAGTTTTAGTAATTTTATTACATCTACTTGAACTTAGAAATGTTGCACTGGCAACAAACTAATTTACTCTAATTAAAGTTCTTCATCTAATATTTATTTTGTTTTATTTCAGCTTTATAACAAAAAAGACTTAGTTCATTATAAGATACATAAACATAAACAGCAAATGCAGTAGTTGGGAATGTGAGGTGACATCATGCTTTTATCTACTGTATATCATATAAATGATTAGTTTTTTCACAGAAATGTATATAATACATTGTTTATTTGCTGTCCTCGTTTCACTTCATGTCTCTTTCTCATCCTCTAAATTCACCTCATCTCTCGTCGTTTTTTTTCCTGCTTTATTTTTAGTCCCGATGTCTCGAGGGTCTTTATAAAGTATCAGATTCACAGTAAAGCCTCTAACCTCAAGGACAAACCCGTAACCCGAGAGTCACTCCACACAAGCTGCGGTCAGATCCTCGCTCTGATTGGCTTACTGCTCATTAAATATTCATATCATGTTTTAACTCTTCAGGCCTTTATTTCTAGCCCAGAAATGCATAATAATGAGAACCACAGGAATTTGTGAACCAAACCTGTTATTCTCTACCACGTGTTACAACATGATTTAACATTTTAGGACATGTGCCTGGAGCTCCTGGATCAACATACATATGAATGAATCATATTTATAGCTTTGTTAAGGGCGTATGCTTGTTAAACTGATAAATATTTTCTATATAGACCATCCCAAAGAGTCAAAATGACACTTTCTCAACAGTTTAAACCGATCTATTTCATTATTTATGAACTCTTCCATTCCAAAGCTCCGCCCTCACCGTCAGACTCCATTCTCCACCTACACTTAAGTCTTAAATAGATCTAATTCTTTATTTATGTATTCAATGATTGTGAAGCTCCACTTTCACCTGAAAACTCCATTCTCCGCCTCTACTTAAAACTCTTTAATCGATCTAATTCATTATTCATAAACTCATGCAACCCGAAGCTCCGCCCTTACCTGCAGACTCCATTCCCCTTCTCCACTAAAAGTCTTAAATAGATTTAATTCATTTTTTCATAAACTCATGCATTTGAAGCTCTGCCCTCACCTACAGACTCCATTCTCCACCTCCAATTAAAACTCTTAAATCGATCTAATTCATTATTCATAAACTCATGCATTTGAAGCTCTGCCCTCACCTACAGACTCCATTCTCCACCTCCAATTAAAACTCTTAAATCGATCTAATTCATTATTCATAAACTCATGCATTTGAAGCTCTGCCCTCACCTACAGACTCCATTCTCCACCTCCAATTAAAACTCTTAAATCGATCTAATTCATTATTCATAAACTCATGCAACCCGAAGCTCCGCCCTTACCTGCAGACTCCATTCCCCTTCTCCACTAAAAGTCTTAAAAAGATCTAATTCATTATTCATAAACTCATGCAACCCGAAGCTCCGCCCTCACCTGCAGACTCCATTCCCCTTCTCCACTAAAAGTCTTAAATAGATCTAATTCATTATTCATAAACTCATGCAACCCGAAGCTCCGCCCTTACCTGCAGACTCCATTCCCCTTCTCCACTAAAAGTCTTAAATAGATCTAATTCATTTTTCATAAACTCATCCATTTGAAGCTCCGCCCTCACCTACAGACTCCATTCTCCACCTCCACTTAAAAAAGTCTTAAATAGATCTAATTCATTATTCATAAACTCATGCAACCCGAAGCTCCGCCCTCACCTGCAGACTCCATTCCCCTTCTCCTCTAAAAGTCTTAAATAGATCTAATTCATTATTCATAAACTCATGCATTCAAAGCTCCGCCCTCACCTACAGACTCCAGTCTCTTCCTCCACTTTAAAAAGATTGAAATCTTTATTCACATACTCATTCATTCTGAAGCTCCGCCCTCAATCGAAAACTCCATTCTCCACTTAAAAAAAAAAAAATCTAATTCATTAGTCATGAACTCATCCATCCGAAGCTCCGCCCTCACCTGCAGACTCCATTCTCCGCCTCCTCCAGTCCAAACTGAGCATCGAATTCCAGCAGGATGCGCGTGTGTGGCGGCGAGAGCAGTTTCCATGACAACAGCAGGTTGCGGGGGTAAGAGCTGGGGAAGCGCGGGCTCTGGACGTGACCTCCGCCGTTGACTATTATGACCTCTTCCTTCCGGTACAAGTCTGTGAGGCGATTGCTGTCTGTTACTGGCCACAACTTGGACAGGTTAGTGTGTTTACTCTCGGAGACAAACAAACACACACAGATATACACAGATACAACACATAAAGGTTAGGATCCGTTTCATTTCAGTTCGTCCCAGTTCAGTTCGGTAAATTCAGGAAAATAGACCAATTAACTTCTAATTCTCTTGAGGAAGCAAACTAAAATACCTACTAATACCTGAACCGAGTTCACTGAAATGGACCACAGAATCTCTGACAGAACACAAACATGAGTAACACAAGAGAAGTAAATGGCGACAGGTCTACAGAAAAAGACAGGCATGCTTTTAGCCCACAAAAGTAAAATATTAAAAAATAGCAGATGTTATGCAACAGGAAAACAAAGATCATGTGACAGTTCATGAATCTTTAAATCAGACCAATGAGCACATCTGATCGCTGTAAAAAAAAGAATTTATGATACACTAATCGAAAGTGACGACATTGATGATGACCTGATCCGCTGTCAAAATGATGCATCCATGATGACGTTTTGATTTCCAAAAGCTCCTTGACTCAGGACCACCACAGCGTTCACACACACACAGTGATTACTGATCCATGCATGCAGCAAACACTTGTGATTATGTCTATACTGCAGGAACAGGGCCACTATCCATCACCATGACAACCTGCTGACCAATGAGCTTTTAAATGAACTTAAACAGAAATAAGGCCATTCTAGCTTACACACACACACACACACACACACGCACACACACACACACACACACGCACACACTACTTGCTTATGTCACTTCTATAAGTGTGATACTGACAGTCTAGCAGCTTTGAGTTTAACAGCCTCATTTACACAATCTCACACACACCGTACTTCTTTAACACCAATTTGCTTCAACTTTCTGAGAGCGAATACACACTTACTGTACATACAAACTCATCACACACAGTTCCAAAAGCTCTTAAAGTTTGTCGTGTTAAAGGATGAGCTGTCGTCTGTTATTGTGAAGAGCTAAAAACATCAGATTTAATGCTCATGACAGGCATCAGGACAGAAGAAAGTAGGTTGTTTCTAAACGTACTGTCTACTGCCTACAGTACACACTTCTAAGTCAAAACCTCACTAGAAACAGAACCTCATGAGTAACTGATTTAGAATGCATCACAATAATTACAAAAGCAATTAACAATAATCTAGTAAGTATAAAAATACACAGCACACATTAATTCGGTAATATGCTCAATTTAATTGAACTACCAGTACATTTATTTAGGTAATATGGTACATTTTTTATTTGATTTAAAGTGTTTTATCATCACGTTCTGTTTTTAAGTGCATTACAAGTATATTTAATTAGGTAATATGGTCAATTTGTAACTTGATTTAATGTGTTATATCAATAAATTCTGAAATTAGGTGAACTACAAGTATGTTTTGTGTTCCTGTGGCTCAGTGGTAGAGCATTGCGTTAGCAGCGCAAAAGGTTGTGGGTTCAATTCCCAGGGAACACACATGCTGGTAAAAAATGTATAGCCTGAATGCAGTGTAAGTCGCTTTGGATAAAAGCGTCTGCTAAATGCATAAATGTAAATGTACATGTTTAATTACATTTTTTAATTCAGTTTAACTAAATTTATCATAAAGGTGTGGTATAAAGTCAATTACAAGTACATAAAGTAATATGGCACATTTTCAATTCAAAGTGGCTTATCATTAAGTTCTCGTATTAAGTCAATTACAAGTATATTTAAATGGGTAATATGGTTCATTAGTGGTTCATTGTAATTAATTTTATCATTTAGTTCTTGTATTAAGTGAATTACAAGTATATATTATAATATCTCCAGCTTTTGTCTGCCCAGTGTTATTATATTCAATGAAAAACTTAAATTAAATGAAAGTTAAAAATGCTGCATTGGCAACTTACTGAAATAAGCTTAAATTGTAGCACTAAAAATTCTAACTGGAAATAAAACTAAAACTGAACTAAAAATAAAATGGAAATATATTATATTAATTATATATTAATTGGGTTAAATGTAACTAATTAGTTTAAAAAATTAATAAAAAAAGCTAATTCAAAATATTAATAAAACTCTAATAATGTACAAATATTACTAAAATAACGCTCTCTGCCATCCTGTATGAATGGCTTTTACTGAGCTTGTTGCAATGGATTATGGGGTTACCAACTGTGTGCTTTAGAATTATTGAAAAGAATTTGGTCTGTGATGATTGAGTCTTTCATAGCAGTAAGAATAAATAAAAAATTGATCTTATTTTACAACATCAAAACGTGTGTGTGTGTGTGTGTGTGTGTGTGTGTAACAGTGTTGAAGTGTTTTACAGACATATTTCTCCATCTTCCATTGAAGAAAAAAATAAAACACATCTAGATTTGCATTCATGTGCAAGATCCTGAATAATGCCTGACTCTGGTGGGTGGGTGGGTGGGTGTGTGGGTGTGTGTGTGTGTGTGTGTGTGTGTGTGTGTCCCGTAATGAAGGTTATTCTGGCCAAGAACTGCCCACTTGGACACTGTTCATTGTGTTTTAATGTGCCTTTTAGGGTCAAGTTTATCAGAAATAGATGATACCACACTAACATACTTACATAAAAATAACAAATTCAAACAATACTATGATAGCGACCATCAGTGGCTGTAGGAAAAACAAGAGAAACTCTTCCATAAGTATCAGATATAATCTCATGATGGTGGAAAACATTCCAAGAACTAGTTACAAGAACTAAACAGTAACCTATGCATAGGGGTGAAATATGACATATGTGACCCTGCAGCACAAAAGCAGTCTTAAGTCTCTGGGGTATATTTGTAGCAATAGCCAAAAATACATTGCATGGGTCAAAATTGATTTTTCTTTTATGCCAAAAAGTAAAGATAATGTTCCATGAAGATATTTTGTAAATGTTCTACTGTAAATATATCAAAACTTAATTTTTGATTAGTAATATGCATTGCTAAGAACTTAATTTGGACAACTTTAAAGGTAATTTTTTTTTTTTTATATTTTGATTTTTTTTTTTGCACCCTCAGATTCCAGATTTTCAAATAGTTGTATCTCGGCCAAATATTGCCCTATCATAACAAACCATACATTGATGGAGAGCTTATTTATTCAACTTTCAGATCTTGTATACATCAACATTTTGAAAAATTGACACTTAAGACTGGTTTTGTGGTCCAGGGTCACACTTCTCAACAGATAAATCCATCTGAAGACAATTTTTCTAGGACAGGAGTTCAGAAAGCATGTGTTTCTGTTGACAGCTAGAGGTCAGAGGTCAAACACGAGCATAAAGCTTTATGACTCATGAGTGTGTGTGTGTATGTGTGTGTGACCCTGCTGTCAGACAGTTTCAGCTGAACTTACAGAAGCATCAAGACACGACACACTCAGACTCCCACCCTGAGGATGTGTGTGTACGTGTGTGTGTGTGTGTGTGTGTGTGTGTGTGTCCATCTATTTGTAGTTTCTCTCACCTCGCGTGCTGTTCTGTGCTTGAGTGAGAGATCATGCTGAAACTGTTACACAGTTGGAACCCAAAGCAGAATCTATTCCTGGACGTCTAGAGCCCCACATTATATCAGCACACTCCTCTCAGTTTATTACTGCACTAACATTCTATTGGAACGTTTGTTCTTGTATCCATAGCAACCAGATGTTCCATCAGAATTTATTGTGAAGGATTAACAGACTCCTGTATCTGCCGCCATGTCTCCATATCCAGTCAATTCTGTTTAAATATATATTTTTAAATGGTTAGTTTGATGGGTTTTAAGATTTAAATAAATATTTTGCAAAAAAATAAAGAATTTCACTTCTTTCAAAAATCAGGGTTGTTAAAGTTATCTGAAACCAATAAGAACCGAAAAGGCTTGTGTGTTCGGAAAATAATTATGGATTTAACCAAACCACAAATTTATGCAATAAATCGAGTCTTTCATTAATTTCAAGTACACATTTATTTTGCTGTTCAGAAGTCTGCTTACTTTTTGCTATTGGGATAATACTGTACTGTTTGAGCTACTGTAATCTAACATAAACAATATGCTCTAATTGACTGACTTTGAATCACTTTGCGATGTGTTTTCACTTTCCTGCATTAGGCCTTATTATATTACGACAAACACAAACCGCCGTGTTCCTGGGAGGATTTAGGAAAGGAAAGAGTTTAAGTGGCTGTTTATATTCCTTACAAGGCGTTGATGTTGAACAGTACAAACATATTACTGCAAAAATGAAAACTCACAGGAAACAAGCCTCCAGAACACATGTTCAACACAGATAATGAAGCATTTATATGTGCATTTCATTATTTTTGTATCCCTAATCACATTCTTCTTAGTATGTGGAGAGTGTTGACAGCGCACACACACACACACACACACACATCAGGGCATCGCTTGTGTGAAAGTAAATCAATTAGTGCTCAACTGCAGCGTAATGAAACGCAAGCCTTCATCGCTCCAGCCAGCTCTTATTAACACACGCTGGATACCGAACACACTCACATCCACTAAACACACCCGTTCTGAAATCTCATGTCTCCGTTTCTTCTCTTTCTGTCCTTTACACACACACTTCTAATCCTCCACCCCCTAGTGTTTTAGTCACATGGCATTTTATTGAAACAAGGTAGCATACTGCACATCCACGTTACCTGAGCACTGCCATTGCAGCATGGGAATGCTGACTGACAGCTTTCTCTTTGGTAGCAATGCATGCTATAACTTGGAAGAGGCCTATATTTTTTTCACACAAATACACAATTTTGTTTGAATTTTTCTGGATTCTGTGTTTTTTTTATATACTGTACTGCATATCACCAAAAAACTCTATTTTTTATATTAATTTATAAAACTTTAATAATTGAATGTAATACATTTTTGGCTAATTTTCTAACATTTTTCACAAAATGTTTTTTTCTACATTCTGTTTTACAATTTTATAAATTTTTCAATTAAATGGATTCATAAAACTTTACCAATTTAATAACTGAATAACATTTTAACAATATTAGGGACCTATAAAAACTTTAATATATTAGTGCTGTCAAATGATTAATCACGATTAATCACATCCAAAATAAAAGTTTTTGTTTACATAATATATGCGTGTATGCTGTGTATATAACACATGCATGTATACATTTAAGAAAAATATGTTATGTTTATATATTAAATATATTTATATATAATATAAAATATAAGAATATAAATATATAAATGTATATACATGTAAATATTTTCAAAATATTTACTGTATGTGTATGTATTTATATATACATAATAAATATACACAGTACACATACATATAGTATGTAAACAAAAACTTTTATTTTGGATGCGATTAATCGCTATTAATCATTTGACAGCACTATAATATATATATATATATATATATATATATATATATATATATATTTTTTTTTTTTTTTTTTTTTTACAAAGGCCTTTTATTTTTTCCAGAAATGTTGTTTTATTTTTTAGATTCAAAACCTTCAGTAATTCAATGAATTCATAAAACTTTACCAATTTAAGGTTTTTTTTCTTACAATATTACAGTAGACTTTTTGTTGTTTCTTTTTTTTCTATGTTTTATGATGTAAAACAATTTTTTCTTAAACTTTGGTGATCAAATGGGTTCATGAATAATTAAATAAAATGTTAAAAAAAAAATCTAACAATAATAGGGCCCCATGAAATCTGTCTTATTATTCACAAATTCTGTTTTTCTGGATTCTGTGTTTTACAAATTAATATAAATTTATCATCAAAAACTGTGGTAATCAACTGAATTTGTTAAACTTTCATTTAATCTGGCTTTTAAAATGCAATTACATGAAACTCAAACAACTCCTTCACAACAGAACATTGCAATTTTTTGTCCAGTAAAGAGCTGAAGCAGGCAGCTGGGAATATGCAGGGGAAATGGGGATTTGCAAAACACTGAATGACAGGCAATCAAATCCTGCAGTGCTTAGAGTATTTGTTCTATTTTTTCCCTTATTAACACCATTGTTTCTGGAATAAGACAACGTTTGCATGCTCTAAAATCAAAGATGTAGAGATGTCTCATCATACAGACATGCAGCTCACAGATTTTCGATTTTGTGAGGGAAACACTGAGCTAATGGACATGAAACACCCAGTGCTGAAACATGCCCTCCCTGACACACACACGTCGAGATCAAACGACTTAATCACACAGATCTGCGACTGAGGGCTCTGTCATTATGTGTCTGTCAAGGTTTATAACTAGTTTCACAGTCATGGATTCCCCATCACACACACACACACACACACACACACACACACACACACACACACACAGTGAGTAATTGGAGCCTGATGTGTTTTCTGTTAGAAATGATGAATGTGTGCTAGCAGACAGCTGTGTGTGAGATACAGACAGAAATATGCTGAGTAAAGACGTACCTTCCTGTCTGCATGGAAAAATGACAGAAAACAGGCTGCAGCACACGACTAAACGGAAACACCTTCAAACATTTACAATACGGACTTTTTTTGTTCATATAGCTACACATACAAAATCAGACTACCTCCAAAAGACACACACACACACACACACACACACACACACACACACACACACACACACACACACACACACACACACAATGCAACAGGAACAACAATTCCTTCCACAATCCAAGAAGTGTGTGTGCGTTATGGGGAATCCCATACCAGATTCCTCATCACTGATGGCTGGGTGTGAACTGGGACACCCTGTGACTCAATGCCCTAAAATAACTATTTCAGCTGTTTTAAAACACACACACTCTCGCTCTCTCTCATCGTCCACTGCTCAACAGTTCTGTCAAACACAGCAGCGTCATCAATCACCAATTACCCTCGCACACCTGTAGGAGATCGATAGGTGTGTAGGATAAACAACCAAAAACAGGTCAAACATCACAGCAAAATAAATACAAAAATAAATCCTGCACACAATTCTTACTTGCAAATGTATTAAAAATAGATTTATTCACAATGTTTCAGTCCTATGACCTTCATCAGGCATATGCAGACAATTCCCTTTAAGGTAAAAATGTCAAAAGCACACAAAATTTTTTTAACTAAAATGAAAATGAAAACAGAAAATACAAAAATGGTACTAAAATAAACTGATTGCATGCGATTTTTAAGGTCTCATTAATTGTTATTATAGTTAAAACTAAACCCATAAGAGAAATACATTTTTTGTTAATTGAAAAAAAGAAAAGAAAAAAAAAACACTTGTTTTATTTTAGCTAGTTGCCAAAACATTTCTCAAAATAAATAATAAAAAAAAAAATAATAATTTATGGTTCATTTAAATAGTCTTGCAGTGCAATAAGTGAATTATTAAAAAGTACAAACTACAAATTATGCACTGCAAGACTTTTTTAATCAATTATTCATAATTATAAAATAAAAACCCCAAAGATCCCAAACAGTAAAAATCATAACGTTGGAAAAATCAATGTTATTGGTCAACAACCCTAATATTGCCAGTTGACGTCTGAACATTCACTGCAGGCGTCAAGACACCTGTTGGAGAACTAACACACACACACACACACACCTGACCTCAAAGGTCCCAAAAAATCAGATCAAATCTTAATTCACATTATATATTATTGATACAACCACAGTCTAATCTGTGGTTATACTTGTGAACATTTACATTTATGCATTTGCCAAAAGCACCTTACATTGCATTCAAGCTTTTCATCAGTTTATGCATGACCTGGGAATGAAACCTGTGACCTTGTGTTGCTAGCATCATACTCTACTGTTTACTACTGCTACAGGAATACAGGAACTGGTTAAGTATCCTCTCATCACACTAACTCAGTGCAGATCAGGCATGTTACACATGAGCAGAGACGAGAGCTGCAGAGCAGACCTGTCATAACACGCTTCAGCTGATCACAACATCAGCCAAAACTGAGGAACACATTCATGCCCGTTCACATCCACGGTGACCACAGAAAGCATTTGCAGCACTTCAAAATGTCTGAATGACATTCACGAAATCACAAAATATCAAGGCAAGAGCTCTGAGCTGAACTCGTGGCACTTGTCTGAAGCATTTTGCAATGAATTTTAAGCAACTGCTGTCAAAGTATTTCAGCTAGAAAATGTCTAAATGTCACTGCATTGGATAATAAAATACAAGTGACATTTATTGTAAACACAGACAGCACATGCATTTTTTTACATGCACAGTTTTGCATGGTTTGAAATGATAAAACAATAGATCTGGTGTTGAAAATGAATGCACAAAGCCACTTTGTGCTTGGTTAAACAGCTAACATGGAAATTCTCAGAATTTGCTTAACGTTTTGGCAAGGTTCTCTCAAAGCTATGAACAAATGTTAGTGGAATGTTCATTCAGCGTTATTTGTTCTTTAGTAATGTTATCAGTCCGGTAGCACAAAAACATCTGTACAAATGTTTTAGTTGAACTTTCATCTAACGTTTATTAAATGTTACAGATCGTTCAGAGAACATTCGAAAGCAACGTTCCCATATTGTTTGCACAGTAATAAAATTGAATGTTCCCTTAACGTTCGCACAGCCAATTAAGAAAAAAAAGTTTTTAAAACATGCATCATTACAAAAAAAAAAAAAGTTTAAAACAATAGATCGTTCATGGAATTTTTTTCTGAAATGTTCTTTAAACGTTGGTATTGTTACTTTTGAATGTCCTCTGCACATTTTAAAACCTTCCCATACTGTTTGCAAAATGATCAGATGGAACGTTCACTTAACGCTCGCACAAACGAGAAAAAAAATGTTTTAAACATTAATCGTTAAAAATGTTTAAAACAAAACTTAGTTCACAGAATGTTTTTCTTAAGGATTCTAGTTGAATGTTCGTCAGACATTCTTTAAATGATGTTACTTGTTTCAGAACGTTCAGAGGACATTCAAATGTGACGTTTCGATCAAGTTTGCAAAATCTGACTTTTGCATAACCAAGAAAAAACGTTTTCAGAGAACTTTCAGAAATAACGTGTTCATAACTTAAAGGGAACGTTAGTAAAACGTTCTTAGGACATAGATTGTTAGCTTGGTACTAGAACATATTGATAGTTAGTGTGATGAACCACCTGCTAGCTAGGACACCTGTGTGAACTTAAGACTTCATACATGCACTAAAAAATTGATTCATAAGACAATGAGATTTGAAAAAGATTGAAAATGGGAGCTTTTGAGCGCATATGACACTCGTTTTGACATTTCTAATGGTCTTAATACTTCTGGGTTCACTGAATCTTCCAAACTCACCACTGCTGCGTGTGTTTGAAGTCCTCAGCGCTTTGGAGGACATCACCTGGGCCTGTGTGGCGTAATTCTCACCGCTCAGCACCGCCATGAAGGAGCACACGAGCAGCCACATGATTTGGAACCGAACCGTCCGCTGATCTGTGATCCAGAAGCGCTGCATGGACCCGGAGTTTCCACCGCAGCGCAGAGCGTCCGCAGGTCCGAAAAACAGGTTCATATAAACCAAGCCGCGGAATCCAAAACCTCCGACTTTATCTGCTTGTGTCCCGTTTGACCCCGAGCTTATAATTCCAACAGAAGGCTTTCCATTCCTTGAACATTTACGGAAACCCGAGGACGCGAGAAAAGTGTCCTGGCAACAATAACGCGCGCGGTGCCGAGGGATTCCCAGAGTTCACACATCAAACTCCTGCTGAAAGATCGGGTTGGTGCGCTGCTGAGAGATGGAAGGAGAAAGAAAGGAAGCCCAGGAGGGCTGGTCCCCTTTCATCCAGTCAGGACGAGGAAATAACGCCCGTGGGGCGCGCTTTACTGCGTGTTTGCTGGAATACTTTCCCTCGGTGCGTAACGCTGCCACTCTTTTCCTGTTTGTTTCGGCGCAAGGCAAGTTTTGAGTTTCCCCGAGGAGAAACAACAACGCACGGGATTCAAACATTCAGCAAACTGCAGGCCATGACTTGGATTCAGTGTTCAGTGAATTATAAGAGTGTTTCCAAAGTATAATGGGAAGAAATATAGTTGAATAAGTGCTTGCTTAAGGGCTTCCTCATGAACAATTGCACCTTATCAGATGAGGTCATTTCCGCTTTGGCATCTGAATTATTGGCTGTGTTTGCTATGGAATAATAACTTGCTACTTTCTACACTGTATACTGCATACTGCTTAAATAGTATGTGATATACGCACAATGCAACGATGAACGATTCCGTTCAGTTATCAACTCCGAATTCACATATTTTGGCCTGAAATGTTCTATTACAGTTTGAATGTAATATTTATTAAAAAAAAAAAAAAAAAATTATCTTAAAATTCACATATGTTGGGCCACAGTTTTATGTTAAAGTTTGAAAGCAATATTCTTAAATTAAAATTATCATCACAATCATTACATAATTAGATACGGATTAGATTATTTAGCATTTTTAATTCTATGTTAAATTTACTGATGTTAAAATTACAGTACTGCTCGTTTGTCATTGGAAATGAAAGGTCAAGTTGAGCACAGTGCATTGTGGGATAGTATGTTTTATATTGCACATTTTGTCAGATGTCATTTGGGTTCTCAGTGCATACAGAAATATTTGCGATTTCTGAATTTGTATGCATTTATAGCCATTTCCATTCCATTTTTTGAATAACGTACAAAATCCTAGAATTTGGATGCACACAATGCATTGCTTTGGTCATGTAAACATTCCATTAATGCATAAATCTCATGCGATTCAAACTTATTTTACTAAACGAAACACTGGCTGCAATAACATTTAGTTTGGAGATTATGAATTCATAAAGTGTCAATGTGTAAATATTTAATCTGAATCTAAATATAGATTTCAGCAGGACACAAGAGATGATATCATCCGTAACAATGAGGGCAAATGGATGTGACTTTTACGTGGCAGGTTCTCACATACATTTAGTGCAAAGTCTGAGGAAACCCCCCAGAATTCAGTTCTACGCTTGAGTGAGGGTAATAAAGCTGGTCTGATCCAGACTGTGCCCGCTTTTCCTGGCCCGGTCCTGTTCTGAGCTCAGGGTGTCACGATTTATCTCTTGAGGGATGCTATGTGTGTGTTTGTGTGTGCTTGTGTGAGTGAGGTGTCGTGGGTAACCAGGGCCAGTGTTCATAATGTTGACACAGAAACTCTAGCGTACATCCTGATGTTTATCTTCATGTCTTTGTATTTCTCTCTCTCTTACACACAGTTTATCTAAATGTGTTTGTACAGGAAACAGCCTGTTTATATTCTCCCTTTGCGCTAAACACACGTTTGCACAGCTACATTAATGGACAACACATCTAATTAGTGTTTTATCTAGGAGTTACACGTGTAATTTTTTTATGCTTTTTGCTCATACTCACGTTTCCAACACTACGTATTAAACATCCCACAGTGTTTATGCTTCAAACATGAATAATTCCTTAAATCAGTCTCTTTTTACTTAAGCCTAACAACCACTGAGAACAACCTAGCAACCAGAAAAATTTAGTAACACTATAGCAACACATTAGCAACACACTGGCAACCATTAAGCAATGCACTGAAAAAAAACTCAGAACTCCCTAGCAACCAGAATATTTTAGTAACTGCATAGCAACATCATAGCAACACCCTAACAACCATTAAGCAATGCACTGAAAACCACTCAGAACACCCTAGCAACCAGAACAGTAACTGCATAGCAACACACCTAAGAACAGCTTAGCAACATCATAGCAACACCCTAGCAACCATTAAGCAATAAACTGAAAACCACTCGGAACACCCTAGGAACCACTGAGAACATCATAGCAACCAGAACAATAACCACATAGCAATGCACTTAAGAACATCTTAGCAACATCATACAGTAGCAACATCTTGGCAACCATTAAGCAATGCACTTAAAACAACTAAGAATGCCCTAACTCAGAACAACCTAGCAACCAGAACATTTTAGTTACCCCATAACAACACCTTGGTAACCATTAAACAATGCACTCAAAACCACTAAGAATGCATTATCAACAAAACATTTCATTTTAGTAACTGCATAGCAACACCCTAGCAACCAGAATTATTAGTAACCACATAGCAATACACCTGAGAACACCTTAGCAACATCATATAAACACCCTGGCAACCACTATGCAATACACTGAAAACCACTGAGAATATCCTAGAAACAGAACTGAAAACAATCAGAACACCCCAGCAACCACCTTGCAACACCATAGCAGCCAGTTATGACAACCCTGCAACATGCATACTGTAATAACATTCAGAATTGCATTGTGGTGGTGAGACATGCACGCTCAAGCACTTCTAATGTGTTCAAAATCGTCTTCATCAAATGAAAAGTTTAAATCTAGATCTAACATCCTCTCCCTCTCTCTCTCTATTGTCCTGAAAGAGTTAATGCTCAGACAGTCTGGAATGATTCCTGGACTCCCGCAGCATTCCGGCACATTCCATGGGATTCCTCAGTGGCGACATCATAAAGACGGCGGATGACAAAGACGTTCAGTGTGGCACTGAACAACTGCAAACTCCTAATTATTCACATAGAGCAACACTCACACATGCTTTAACAGGGGAAAATGTGCTTAATTGCCACAAAAAAATAATGACACAATGCAGGCTTCATTTGTGTTAAACAAAATATAATTTATTTATTCTTTAATTTGTTTTTGTGACATTGTAGAGTGAATCTTGTGCATCCAGCCGTGAGCTCCTTCTCTTTTAACACATAAAGAACACACAGTAGGGGGATGGTTTTATGGCAGAAGTCACATGATCAGTCTGGTCTGTATTTTTATTATGGGTTAAAGCTCCTGAAGCCTTTAGCAAGACAATTACAGTTAAAGTGTGAAATTTATTCACTACTAAAGAAAATTACATTTGTGTCTCCCCTTCCATCCAGTCCCCTGTCTTGCTTTAGTTGGACAAACAGATATGAGATTATACATTATAAAATAAAATAAAATGTGAGTAATTACTTGGGATTATAATGATAAAAGTGATATAAAAAATATATGAATAATTATTTGGAAATTAAGTAATTGTGAAATGTGAATTATTTCACAAATAATTAATATTAAACTATATTAATAATACTTAAAATACTAGATATATTAGATATATTAATAAATATATATTAATAATACTAGAAATGAGAGGTTATAAAAATAATATAAAAATAAATTAATGTCTTTTGAAATTAAATTAAGAAAATTTAGAAATATAAGATTATATTATAAAAGTGTATTATATAAAAATATATTAATAACTACTTGTAAAACAAGTAATTATGAAATATGGGATTATATTATTTTAAAAAGTATATAAAATATATTAATAATTATTTGGAAATTAAGTCATTATAAAATGTGAAATATTTTAAAAATAATTAATATACAAATATATTAATAATACTTAGAAATGAAATAGGAATTAGGAAATTAGAGATTATATTACAAAATAATATAAAAACAAATTAATGACATGGAATCGTGAAATATGAGATTCTAAAATTATCAAAATATACGAATAATTATTTGGAAATCAAGTTATTATGATACATGACGTTATATTATACATTATATATATGAATAATTACGTAATTATGAAATATGAAATACCATTAAAAATAATTATAAAAAATATACTAATAATTGCTTGGAAATATGAGATTATTTTATACAATTAATAAATATATAAAAAAGATGGCAGCATGCAACACTGAGTAGGAATGCTAACATATCTCTTTCCAGGTACAACTTTCACCTGAATAACAACATCTGGATTAACAATGACAGAAGGAAGTTCTGTTGAAGGTTGAAGTTGAAGGAAACTCTATCGCCCCCTTGAGTTCTGAGGTTTATTAGTGCATTGACCAGTGTGCGTCTTTCTGGCCTAAGCTTTTATTGCACGGTACGAAATATAAACAGAACTTACATTTATTGCATACAGACCCAAGAGCTGCGCGTGCGTGTTAATAAGCTATTTTTAGTCCCACACTCATTCATTTTTATCTTCCCATCAAGATCATTTTCTCTGTGATTTATGATCAGCCAGAGGTGCGGTGTCGTATTAATGTGAGGTTTGAGTCCACCCGCAGCGCGCGCGTGCAGCAGGATAAACACGAGTCCTGTACCGCAGCGGTAATTCTGTCCCGCGTTTATAGAGTCGCATCTCCTGCTAGATAGATCTGACAAACGGCGGGGGAAGGTGAGAAGCTCAAACCTCATCTGAAGAGCCATTCAGACACGTGCAGCGAGTTATTGATCGAGAACAATGAGTGGATTTGTATGGTTTCTGACGTCCTGATGGGCGATAAAGATCTGTAAATAGAACCTGTTTTGAATTTCCCTCAACACTATGCAAACTCGATTAGATTAATGTGAATAAAAAGTATCTCGGCTCGCTGTGTGTGTGTGTGGTTATCACATTAGCTTTATTCAATCAAATCTCACCTGTGTTCCTGCCAGATGGCGGGGAAAGTGCTGACTATGTAACTTAAACACACACACACACACACACACACACACACACACACACACACACACACACACACAGAGAGAGAGAGAGAGAGAGAGAGAGAGTCTTCAGTCGCTCTTCAGCCTTAATTAGATAATTCATCAGTCCATCATTTAAACTGGCTCATAATTAACATTTTTAGGACTGGACACAATGCAACTGGCTAAAACTCTTAATTAGTATAAAACTTAAGACAGGACTTTGGTTAAAGAGGCATCTTAGGTTGTGTGTGTGTGTGTGTGTTGGTGCAGTGACCTTGAAGGTCTGTAAATGTTCAGCTTCCCTCTCTATCCATGACTCACACAAACCTAGTGTGCGGCCTACCTAGACAGCGTTTCTTAAGGCTTCTTAGGTGCACTGAAGATGCAAAGGCTGTTCAAAAGGTAGACGGTGATGTCATGCTGCCTTTCTTATCACTACATTTTAAAGCAACATCGTATTTATCCCATGCATAATGCAATCCCAGAATGGATTCCGATGAGCTCAGTATCCATCCTAGATGAGTCGGTAAGATTAAAGAAAGAAAGAAAAAAAGAAATGAATTTCGTTCAGCAAGGATGCATTAAATGTCACAGTAAAGGCGTTTATAAAAAATAATGTTACAAACAAATGTTGTCCTTTTGAACTTTCTATTCATCTTGTGCAGTATTAGAATGATTTCTGAAGATCATGTGACACTGAAGACTGCAGTAATGATGCTGAAAATTCAGCTGCGCATCACCGGAATAAATTACAGTTTAACTTAATATTCACATAGAAAACTTAAATTGTAAAAATATTTCACTGTTTTTATCATATTAATCAAATAAATGCATTAAATACAAAAATACACCACCCATACAATACAATACAGCAGAGCCGTCGAAATATTCAGAGTGATTAAAGGAATGATTCAGGTTCAATACAAGTTTACATTACATTTACATTTACATTTAATCATTTAGCAGACGCTTTTATCCAAAGCGACTTACAAATGAGAGAACAAACAAACAAATAGCATTTACAGTAATGAACTTACAAGGGAAGATTATTCCAGAAAGAGGAACTACAAAAAGCATTTGTCAGAAATGTGGAATGATGTGGAATAGATGTCTGTTTGTTTTTTTAATTTACAGGTAGATTCACTGGGTATTTGCAGCTAATTAGAGACATCTTTTGAAAAATTTTATAGTATTATTAATTAAGCGAATAAACTGTGACGTATATGACCCTCTAATAGTTTACTGGTTTAAAACTAAAACTAAAGCAAAAACTATTAAAAAATATTTTTG
Organism: allo-octoploid hybrid of Carassius auratus x Cyprinus carpio; assembly: GCA_024542945.1. Classification (NCBI taxonomy): domain Eukaryota; kingdom Metazoa; phylum Chordata; class Actinopteri; order Cypriniformes; species allo-octoploid hybrid of Carassius auratus x Cyprinus carpio. Next base: position 277,405 of record CM045044.1, read on the forward strand.
TTAATTGAAAGCTGAAATAACATAACATAAAATATACATTTTATATGAAAAACCTAAATTAAACGAAAATAAGAAATGCTGCTTTAGCAGCTAACTGAAATATTTATTATTATTATTATTATTATTATTATTTTGGTTTAACTACTAAAATTACTTACTAAATAAAATAAAAAATAAATGTAAACTATTTAGAAATATAACAAAAAAATAATTAAAGCTGAAAATAAAAAATAAAATAAAAAATAAAATCTAATTTAAAATGTTAACAAAAATACAATAACATATAATTAATACTAAAATAACATTATGGTTAAAAGCATAATTTTTTATTATTAATAATTTATAAAAATATTACATACACTGATAATATAGTGTTAGCACATTTATATATATAGAATCCAAATGATACATATTCAATGGCATATTCCATATGTACCATATTTTAAAAACAATAATTCCACTTCAAATTGGAAGATAATAAAATACACCTGCGACTGCATTTTCTGCTTCATTGCTATTTAACCACATCTAGACTAATGAACTACGCTACATTACATGGTGGAAGAATTGTTTATGATTTTTTTAATGATTAAACAATGTAACTATTTATTGTAATACTTAAATTATGGATTGAAATGAATCAAAATAGTGTTATTTTTTATGTTATTACTATATCAGCAGTTTTATTAAAGCAAAATGTCATATTTTACTGTGATTTTACCACCTTCAACGTAATTTTACTCCCTCAACCATGTTAAAATCACTGTAATTCATGGTTTGAAATGAGATTTTACAGCTTTCCAAGATATAAATCTCCATCATCAAATGTTCAAAAATTGGGATAATTTTACATACAGTAAGATAAAAGGCAAGACAAGGAGGAAGAAGGAGAGTCCTGTGACAGCGGGAAGCATCAGAAAGCATCAGCGCTTTGATCTGTGGTCTGCTGTCTGTGTGTGTTTGTGCATGCGTCTGTCTTTTCTCATCTTTTGTCATGCAGAAGAATCAATAGAAGGATGATCTTTATCGCACAAACTTCACAGAGATGACAGAACAAAACAGAGGCACAATGCTCGCTTGCTCAGTCTCTTTTCTACTTCAGTTAATTAAAGCGGCATGTGTAACGAGTTTATGTGCTTCACTCTAACTGAATTAAGCAGAGAGATAAGGGTCCCTCTGAATGCAGACAGTCTCTGCACTAAGAACCACACACACACAGCGCTACAATAGGACACACATCAGTGTGTGTGTGTGTGTGTGTGTGTGTGTGTGTATGTGTGAGATCTGTTCTTTATTCAAAGAGCGTCCTACTGCAGAAAGACTCGAACTGCCCCGCCTCCCTCTATCTCTCTTTCTATGGATGGAGGGAAGAACAGAGAGAAAAGAAGTTGCGTTCAGATTCACAGGGTCCCTGCAGAGCGTTCACTGCTCTCTACACACTGAGCACAAGAACGTTATCAAGCACACATAGATCTCAGGGGTTTAGATCTCATGACACCATAAATACACACAAAAATACACCTATATATATATATATATATATATATATATATATATATATATATATATATATATATATATTTATTTAAATATAAATTATAAAAAAAATAAAATTGTACCCTCAGAATCCAGATTTTCAAATAGTTGTTTCTCGGCCAAATATTGTCCTCCTAACAAACCATACATCAATGGAAAGCTTATTTATTCAGCTTTCAGATTATGTATAAATCTCAATTTTGAAAAATTGACCTTTATGATTGATTTTGTGGTCCAGGGTCACATATATAGAAATTAAATATGTATTATATATATATTTAAAATATCTTAAAAAATTAATTTGTAATGCCCAAAACTTTTATATTTGTTTGTTAAACATAAAAATATTTTTTATTTACAGGTGCTTCTCAATAAATTAGAATGTCGTGGAAAAGTTCATTTATTTCAGTAATTCAACTCAAATTGTGAAACTCGTGTATTAAATAAATTCAATGCACATAGACTGAAGTAGTTTAAGTCTTTGGTTCTTTTAATTGTGATGATTTTAGCTCAACCAATTAGAATATGGTGACATGCCAATCTGCTAATCAACTTAAAACACCTGCAAAGGTTTCCTGAGCCTTCAAAATGGTCTCTCAGTTTGGATCACTAGGCTACACAATCATGGAGAAGACTGCTGATCTGACAGTTGTCCAGAAGACAATCATTGACACCCTTCACAAGGAGGGTAAGACACAAACATTCATTGCCAAAGAAGCTGGCTGTTCACAGAGTGCTGTATCCGAGCATGTTAACAGAAAGTTGAGTGGAAGGAAAAAGTGTGGAAGAAAAAGATGCACAACCAACCAAGAGAACCGCAGCCTTATGAGGATTGTCAAGCAAAATTGATTCAAGAATTTGAGTGAACTTCACAAGGAATGGACTGAGGCTCGGGTCAAGGCATCAAGAGCCACCACACACAGACGTGTTAAGGAATTTGCTGAACCACAGACAACGTCAAAGGCGTCTTACCTGGGCTAAGGAGAAGAAGAACTGGACTGTTGCCCAGTGGTCCAAAGTCCTTTTTTCAGATGAGAGCAAGTTTTGTATTTCATTTGGAAACCAAGGTCCTAGAGTCTGGAGGAAGGGTGGAGAAGCTCATACCCCAAGTTGCTTGAAGTCCAGTGTTAAGTTTCCACAGTCTGTGATGATTTGGGGTGCAATGTCATCTGCTGGTATTGGTGCATTATGTTTTTTAAAAACCAAAGTCACTGCACCCGTTTACCAAGAAATTTTGGAGCACTTCATGCTTCCTTCTGCTGACCAGCTTTTTGAAGATGCTGATTTCATTTTCCAGCAGGATTTGGCACCTGCCCACATTGCAGAAAGCACCAAAAGTTGGTTAAATGACCATGGTGTTGGTGTGCTTGACTGGCCAGCAAACTCACCAGTCCTGAACCCCAGAGAGAATCTAGAGGCATCGTCAAGAGGAAAATGAGAAACAAGAGCCCAAACAATGCAGATGAGCTGAAGGCCACTGTCAAAGAAACCTGGGCTTCAATACCACCTCAGCAGTGCCACAAACTGATCACCTCCATGCCACGCCGAATTGAGGCAGTAATTAAAGCAAAAGGAGCCCCTACCAAGTATTGAGTACATGTACAGTAAATTAACATACTTTCCGGAAGGCCAACAGTTCACTAAAAATGTTTTTTTTTTTTTTTATTGGTCTTAAGAAGTATTCTAATTTGTTGAGATAGTGAATTGGTGGGTTTTTGTTAAATGTGAGCCAAAATCATCACAATTAAAAGAACCAAAGACTAAAACTACTTCAGTCTGTGTGCACTGAATTTATTTAATACACAAGTTTCACAATTTGAGTTGAATTACTGAAATAAATGAACTTTTCCATGACATTCTAATTTATTGAGAAGCACCTGTATTTTATTTATATTACTATACATAATTTCTGTTTAGTGTTTTTATTCTGTGATGAACTGTTTGCTCTCCTCTGTTTCAGTGTGTGTGTGTGTGTGTGTGACAGTAATGTTCAGTAATAAACCATTTGACCATAATTACTGTAGACGCAATCATTCCGTCCAAAGCATTAAACATCGTTTAACATAATCAGCTCATTCTGCAAATGCCACTAATTACATCGCCATGACACGCTGTGTGTGTGTGTCATTATTTAGATTCTCAGTCCTGTAATACAGTGATGAAATTCAGAAATCCTTCAGGCTCAAACGTTTTATGTTCTGTAACGCTGATTAGATAAAGCACATAGAAATTAACATGATGTGTTCTGAATGAAATCTTTTTGTCCGATAATATTTTATACATTAGTATCTCTCTCCCTACAGGACAGAAAAATCTCAAATTGTAAAATCTCAGATATGTTTCCTAGACAACTTTGAGATTAAATGAAGACTCATTTGTGGGGATTCTTTTGAGATACATCTGAGTAAAAACTCGTCCAAGTTACGAATGAGAAACCTGTGAGCAATAAAAACATTTTCTCTGTGTTTATCTCTCGTTCTTTATTTATGCATGTGACTCTGCCAGTTTCCCATTAGACTGAAGCATTAGGCTGTTTTAGATAAAAAGGCTGTGTGATAGATGGCTTTTCTGTGTTAATGTAAAGCTACATGCTGACAGGACTGTATTTTTAATGTGGTAAGCTGATATTTCTAATGCATTATAGCTTTAAGGGCTCCATGAAAGTCCTCCATCTCTGTCTGTCTTTCTCTTCTGATCCAGTACTAATGTGTAAAAAATACCACAATTACAGTACAATAGTGTGTGTCATGCCATTTGCTATTTTTGTGGGGTGCAAATATATTTTTAAAATGAATTTTTTATCAAAGTATAATAACTTTCTCCACCTAAACTAAACAGTAAACTTAAACTACAGTCAAACAACAATACTCTGATGAAAAAGTAGGTCACTTCACTACAAGCTGCTAAAAAATGTATCTATATTGTCAATTTTCTTCCCTTTCATTTTTGTTTTAGTCATTTTGTTGTGTTTCTGTAATTTTAATTTGTTTGTTGTTGTTATTATTTTACAGTTTTATAAGCTATTTTGTAGATCTTAGTATTTTAGTACATCAAATTAAACTGAATGAAAATGAGAAATATTGCCTTAAGAACTACCTAATTTTTTTTTTAAATATTAACAAACAAATTATTGTTATTATTGTAACGTGTATGCTCTGTTTCAACATGGATCACACTTCCCAACATTACTTTTGTTTGGGATGTTGCTAGGTGGTTACTGAGGTGTTTTGGATGTTGGTTGGTGGTTGCTAAGATGTTCTGGTGGTTGCTTAGGTGTTGTGGATGTTTGATAGGTGGTTGCAAAGGTGTTGTGGATGTTGCTAGGTGGTTACTAAGGTGTTGTGGATGTTGCTAGGTGATTACAAAGGTGTTTTTGATTTTGATAGGTGGTTGCTAAGGTGTTCTGGTAGTTGCTAAGGTGTTGTGGATGTTGGTTGCTAAGATGTTCTGGTGGTTGTTCAGGTTTTCTGGATGTTTGATAGGTGGTTGCTACAGTACTCTGGTAGTTACTAAGGTGTTGTGGATGTTGCTAGGTGATTATTTAGGTGTTTTGGATTTTGCTACGGGATTACTAAGGTGTTGTGGATATCGTTTGGTGTTTGCTAAGATGTTTTGGTGGTTGCTTAGGTGTTGTGGATGTTTGATAGGTGGTTGCTAAGGTGTTGTGGATGTTGCTAGGTGATAACTAAGGTGTTTTGAATGTTGCTAGGTGATTAATAAGGTGTTTTGGATTTTGCTAGGTGGTTACTAAGGTGTTTTGGATGTTGCTAGGTGATTAATAAGGTGTTTTGGAATTTGCTAGGTGGTTACTAAGGTGTTCTGGAAGTTTGATTGGTGGTTGCTAAGGTGTTCTGGTAGTTGCTAAGGTGTTGTGGATATCGTTTGGTGTTTGCTAAGATGTTCTGGTGGTTGCTCAGGTGTTCTGGATGTTTGATAGGTTGTTGCTAAGGTGTTCTGGTAGTTGCTAAGGTGTTGTGGATATTGTTTGGTGGTTGCTAAGATGTTCTGGTGGTTGCTCAGGTGTTCTGGATGTTTGATAGGTTATTGCTAAGGTGTTTTGGATGTTGGTTGATGTTTGCTAAGATGTTCTGGTGGTTGCTCAGGTGTTCTGGTTGTTTGATAGGTTGTTGCTAAGGTGTTTTGGATGTTGGTTGGTGGTTGCTAAGATGTTCTGGTGGTTGCTCAGGTGTTCTGGATGTTTGATAGGTTGTTGCTAAGGTGTTCTGGTAGTTGCTAAGGTGTTGTGGATATTGTTTGGTGGTTGCTAAGATGTTCTGGTGGTTGCTCAGGTGTCCTGGATGTTTGATAGTTTGTTGCTAAGGTGTTTTGGATGTTGGTTGATGTTTGCTAAGATGTTCTGGTGGTTGCTCAGGTGTTCTGGTTGTTTGATAGGTTGTTGCTAAGGTGTTTTGGATGTTGGTTGGTGGTTGTTAAGATGTTCTGGTGGTTGCTCAGGTGTTCTGGATGTTTGATAGGTTGTTGCTAAGGTGTTCTGGTAGTTGCTAAGGTGTTGTGGATATTGTTTGGTGGTTGCTAAGATGTTCTGGTGGTTGCTCAGGTGTTCCGGATGTTTGATAGGTTGTTGCTAAGGTGTTTTGGATATATCATGTAATACATTAATTGTGAACATGCTGATCTATTATTAGTATCATTTATTTCAGATTTAATAAAATGAGACTAATAACTTGTTGAGAACAGCGATGCATCACATCTCTTGATAAACGTTTCACACTCTTTAAGAACGGAAAAGTCCGACCATAAAATACAGACCTGAGGTCAGTTTTGTCAGGTCACACGTCCATCTGATCCAACAGAGAGCATAAAAGAGAAGAGGCTGAGCTAAAGGAGTGCTAGTTACATTCCAGCCTGCTTATGGTCTTTATTCACAGAATTTGAACCTTGAACGAAGCCATCCATCAAAACGCTGACGTTGGCGCCACTGGACGTGGAAAAGCACTTTAAAGAACGAGAGCACGGCCTGTCACACACTTTCATCCCACATTAGACTTTAAAAAAGATGGATTCCCCTCCATTTCCCTCTTCTTGTTCCCTGCTTTCTCCTCTTTAGCGTGCATGTGTGTCTCCTGTGTGGCTTCGGCAGATGCATTAGTGAGGGTGTTTGAGGAGATCTCCAGAAATACAGCTGTGCAGCTTCTCATTGTGTTTGCTGTGTGTGTGTGTGTGTGTGTGTGTGTGTGTGTGTGTGTGTGTGTGTGTGTGAAAACTGTGTTCTGGATGTTGCTCTGTGGTTGCTGAGATATTCTGGGTGTTTACTAAGTGGTTGCTAAGGTGTTCTGGGTATTGCTAAGTGGTTGCTAAGGTTCTGTGTTGCTAGGTGGTTGCTAAGGTGTTCTGGGTGTTCTTAGATGGTTGCTAATGTGTTTTGGAGATTGCTAAGGTCTTCTGGATGTTAGCCAGATGGTTGCTAAAGTATTTTGGTGGTTGATCAGGTGTTCTGGATGTTGCTAGGTGGTTTCTAAGGGGTTTCTAAGGTGTAGGTGTTCTTGGTGATGATTGCTAAGATGTTCGAGGTGTATGATATATGACTGCTAATGTGTTATGGATGTAACTAATTGGTTGCAAAGATGTTCTGGGATTTGCTATGGTGGTTGCTAACGTGTTTTTGTATGTTGCTATGTGGTTGCTACGTTGTTCTGGGTGTTGTTATGGTGGTTGCTATGGCTTGGTGTTGCTAAGTGGTTGCAAAGGTGTTCTGAGTGTTGCTAGGTGTTTGCTTACCAGAAAAGTATCAGCACAACTCAACAAGTCATAAAGTTTTAGGTTGGACACCGCTTATAATGTCTTACAAGAATATTGTGTGTGTTGAGAATACAAATTAGATGTATAATAAACACCCTCCTCCCGTCTCTTGGTTTGTTTGAGCAGATATGAGATGTTGTTGTTTCACACAGTGAGAAACCAACACACTAATGAGCCAAAACTGGGATCACTGAGCCGAGAATTTAATATTCATGAGTACAATTCCAAACATAATCTCATTCCATGATGATTACTTGCATGCACTCAATTAAAACTGACAAATCATGTTTCATTTGTTCGTTTGCAAACACTCAGATCTCTAACCCAGACATGAACGATTCCCCAAATTGTGTGTGTTGTTCGGGAGAGTGTGCAGATAGTGTTGATAAGTGGTTGCTAAGATGTTCTGGTGGTTGCTAAGGTGTTCTTGACATTGACTAGATGGTTGCTAAGGTGTTCTGGGAGTTTTATAGGTGGTTGCTAAGGTGTTCTGGTTGTTGATAGGTGGTTGATAAGATGTTCTGGTGGTTGCTAAGGTGTTCTTGACATTGACTAGATGGTTGCTAAGGTGTTCTGGGAGTTTTATAGGTGGTTGCTAAGGTGTTCTGGTTGTTGATAGGTGGTTGCTAAGATGTTTTGGTGGTTGCTAATGTGTTATTGACGTTGACTAGATGGTTGCTAAGGTGTTCTGTGTGTTTAATGGATGCTTGCTAAGGTACTCTGGGTGTTTGCTAAGTGGTTGCTAAGTTGTTCTGGATGTTGCTAGGTGGAAGCTGAAGGTTTTCTGAATCTTGCTAAATGTTTTTAAGGTGTTCTGGTAGTTTGATAGGTGGTTGCTAACGTCTTAGGGATGTTTACCTGATGGTTGCTAAGGTGTTCTGGGTGTTGATAGGTGGTTGCTAAAGTAGTTCAGGGTATTTAATAGGTAGTTGCCAAGGTGTTTTGGGTGTTTGATAGATGGTTGCTAATGTGTTCTGGCTGTTGCAAGGTGGTTGCTTAGGTTTTCTGGATGTTGCCAGGTTTGTTTTAAGGTGTTCTTTAAGGTGTAAGGTAGTTTTATAGGTAGTTGCTTAGGTGTTCTAGTGGTTGCTAAGGTGTTCTGGGTATTTGATAGATGACTGTTAATGAGTTCTGGATGTTGTTAGGTGGTTGCTAAGGTGTTATGCTTGTTGCTATGTGGTTGCTAATGTGTTTCTGTGGTGTTCTTGGTGTTGATATGTGGCTGCTAAGGTTTTCATTGTGTTGTTATGTGGTTGCTAATGTGTTCTGTGTGTTGCTAGGTGGATGCTCAGAAGTTCTGGGTGTTGCTAGGTGGTTGTCTTCCAGAAAAGTAACAGCAAAACTCAAAACTCAACAAGTCTCATGGTTATTATATATATATATATATATATATATATATATATATATATATATATATATATATATATATATATATATATATATATATATATATATATATACATTTTTTTTCTCAGTTTTAATAGACATGTGAAAACTGAAAAATCCTGTCAGAATGCAGGAAAAGGTGTGCAAAATTGTGGTAATTGGCACAAATCTGATCAGTTTATGACCTTTACTTGATAACATAACCCAGCTGAAGGTGTTTCTATGACCTCACACATTGTCATGTTATTAGGTAAGCGCACTCATCAACTGTGTTTACATGTGCGCTCTTATACTGATGGTTTAATAAGCGGATGATGTGTAAGATCATGTAAACACCTTGCACCTTAGTATTCTTTAATTAAACCCGATCAGCACATGTAGATTTTACCCATTACCCTGATTTCATGCTGTATATAAACACCTTTACTTGTGTTCTCTCTGCCTGTTTAATGAGCATGTGTCTTGTGCGCGTGTGTGCAGGTTTTAACATCAAGAAAAAACTGATGATTTCACTGTTGATTTTTTTTTTTTTTTTTAATTTTTTTTTTTTTTTTTTTACTGGAATTCCAATATTCCAAATTCCAAAAAATCTAGAAAATGTGTACAAATGCTAAATAGATCACGATTACATCTCTGTCTCTCTGTCAATTTCTGTGTCTCATGCAGCATGAATGAACGTGTATAAATACACACATCTACTCTAACAAATGTGCTTAAAGCCCATTGGCACATGTGTGGTGAGTGTGTGTTGCTTTCTGAGAGTGTGAGAGTGAGGGTCTGAGGGTCACGACCCTACTTAACCCTGCAGGGAAAAAGCTTTCTGCACTTTCTGTCTCTATATGAAGCTGTTTTTCTCTTGGAATGAAGTAGGTTTTACTATTTTTACAGAGACAGTTGGATGCACTCATACAGCTCATGTTTTCACTACATATGCACCGTGATTCTGCCTCGACCCTTCAGCTTCAGTTCCTCTAGTAAACAAATTCCAGCAGGATGTTCCTGTCTCATTCTGGATTCTAATGCAAACCAGCTCGCTCATATCACACACTCTCACTTACAGCCATGGCTCGACATCTGCCTGAAAAGATCTCCTCTCTCAAAAGATGAAAGGACAAAACGAACCGTACTGATCGCAATCTTGTGGAACAGAGAGCGGCTCGTGTTAATTCCTCACTGGCAGGGCGACGGAGCACAGCACACTTTCATATAGATGAGAAGTCAAAGACAGCCGCTTTTTTACAAACCCTAGAGAGCTGCCTACCTAGGCAACACAAGAACAAGATTTTTATTACATCTCTGCAATAGTGAAACTCTCAGTCACATTCATTTCTCCACCGGCTTACTACAGAATCTCACAAGACACCTCATATGCTCTCCACTGCCTTTACACACACACACACACAGACACACACACACACACACACACACACACACACACAGATAGATAGATAGATAGATAGATAGATAGATAGATAGATAGATAGATAGATATATTTATATGTGTGTGTGCGTGTGTGTGTCTATAACAAATATAATAAAAATGACCATATTATATATATATATATATATATATATATATATATATATATATATATATATATATATATATATATATATATATATACACATGTATATAAATACATACATACCGATTATATATTGTTATATTACCGATATTTGACTACAGCTTCCCACAGGATGCCACACACAATTTTTTTTATACATAAAATATATATATATATATATATATATATATATATATATATATATATATATATATATATATATATATATATATATATATATATATATTATACCAATATATCCATATATTATGATATTCAACTACAGCATCTCGCAGGACATCTCACATGCTCTGCACTGTCATTACAAAGAGATAATAATAATAATAATAATAATAATAATAATAATAATATATATTGACATACTGACACCCATTACAACTTGACTGCAGCATCTCACAGAATGTCTCACATGGTCTTCATTGTTAATATATATATATTTGCATATACAGATTTGCATGAAGTAAAATTCATACCACTATTAAGGAATTTATATTGAAAATGTTTGCGGAACCTCAGGCAAAAGATCAAGTAGAGTCACGAGTAACCTTTGCAGAAAAGACAATCCTAGAGTACATTATTACATGCTTAGTGAAAAAAAAAATCCATTAAAGGTGGTGGACTGAGTTGATGGAGATGTTGATAGTAAATAGATTTAATTAAGTACTGAGATTCAAAATCAATAGAAAACAGTTACAGCTGATTAAAATGGACTTCTCCTGATATTTGTGTGTTCGTTATCGAGTCAGTTTAGCAACTAAAGTCGATCAGCTGGAGTGGAGCTTCATATGAGGAGTAAATCTGTTCACTTTAAACCAACACTTACTAAAACTTCAGCGTGTTCTTGAGAGCGATGAGGCGAGGAGGAAAACATCAGCTATTTTAAGCAACAAATCATCAAGTCTCATTTATAGAACATGTATAAGAAACTTAATTTAGAGGTTGGTTTAGGGTTGATTCGTGACTGCGTGGTTGTGGATCTTACTGTTGTTAGGGACTAAAGTCGTGACAGCAAGTTTGTAGTTAAGGAACTAAAAACTTTCTTTGCTTAATCGCCATGGTAACCATCAGAACCAGCCTAGACAAGTGTCAGATGATGTCATCAGGAACAACTGGTAAAACTTAAAAGCACTTAGTGTAGTCAGGCATATGTTCTCATAAATAATTGCAATCACAGTTATAGTACATACCTACTCATATATACTGTAATATATACATTATTTACTGTATACTTAACTACATTTAAGTACAAGTAATACATGCTACTTTTCAATTTTATCGGTTTAGGGTCGATACAATTTTTAATGCTTTTGAAAAGACATTATTTGATTGATAAATTCCGGTAAAATCAGTAATAATGTGAAATATTATTAAAATTCAAAATAGCTGTTTTCTATGTGATTATATTATAAAATGTAATTTATTTCTGTGATCAAAGCTGAATTTTCAGCATCATTACTACAGTCTTCAGTGTCACATGATCTTCAGAAATCATTCTAATATGCTGATTTGCTGCTCAAGAAACATTTTTGATTATTATAAATGTTGAAAACAGTTCATATTTTTGTGGAAAATGTTATATAGTTTATTTTTCAGGATACTTTGATGAATAGAAAGTTCAAAAGAACCTTTTGCAACATTGTTAATGACTTTACCGTCACTTTTGATGCATCCTTGACAAATAAAAGTATACATTTCTTTAAAAAAATAAATGGATACATTCACTAGATTAAAACAGCCCATACTTACAGACTATACAAAATGCTACTGAATAATTTCATACTGATTTATGACACGTCTCATATTGCACACACACATAATAATTTGATTGATTGTTTGATTGTCTTTATTAATGTCTGTCTCCACTCTCAGTCTAACTCATTAATTACTATACAATCAGTTAGATAATTAAGACTATCAACACACACGTTCTCTCACAAGTGTGTGTGTGTGTGTGTGCAGCATATGCTCACAGTCAGAAGTCGTATGAAAGCTTCACTTCCTCAGTTACTAAGCAACTTTAGAAGCACGACAGCAGGGACTCACTGTGAGATTTCAGCACTGGAACGACACACACGACTTTCGAGTCGTGTGTTTGATGAAAAATACAAGAAACTGCAAGAGACGGAACATATATACTGCATTAGAGCTGAGAGACTCTCTTTAGTAACGCAACTTTGTGCATTAATATATAAATAGTGCATAAGGGAAGGTTTCTATTTGCATATGCACGTGTGTGTGTGTGTGTGTGTGTGTGTGTGTGTGTGTGTGCAAGAGACTGACTGCTTATATTCAGCCAATCAGACCCTTCGATTTGTCCACAGAGGGTTCTGATTGGTTAACTAGGATGCAAAAGTGTTCAATCACTGCTCATCTGTAGGAAAAAGGAAATCACAAATGAGCTTTCGTTAATAAATAGTAATAATATATAACTGAACAATGGGATTACATAGAGAACAGATGGAGTAAACACCTCAATAATCTCACAGGTGTCTCAAACTCTGGATTTAAAAGTCAAGAGATCTCAATAAAAACTCAAACATTTCTCAAATTCGCCCAAAATCAAATTATCAGGATATTATCTACTAATATTATAGCTTTATGTGCTACTGTACTGTATGTCAAACTATATCTCAGTTCTGGGTAGATTACAAATTGTAATCCGTTACTGATTCCAGATTAAATTACAAATATTGTAGTTTATAACGTGATCTTTTATATCACACGTTTTAGGTAATATAATCACACTGTACTTTTAGATTACTTTTGACCTAACTCATTTATCACATTGATTTATACAGGATAAACTTGTACCATATTGACATAAAGATACGAAGAAAAAGAAAATATATTCCATTTGTTGTTGTTAACAACATTAAGTGCATTAAACTTTACATCATGTCAAGGTTTAGCAAACAGGGCTTCGTAAAGGAACTGCAGGGGCTTGCCAATTTAATGAATCAGTTTTGATAAATTAAATCAGAAAAAATGTACAATTAAAATAAATAACGACATGAACAGGCATATGTGTTACTTAATATTTGTAATAAGGGCACTTCAAGTAAATATATTAGGCAAAAGAGGTTCGGCTGACAAAAATCCCTGCATTAAATGTAAATAAGAAAAAATGTGAATTTAGAAAGAAAAATTTAAAGGATGAAAAGGAAGAATTAGAGAGAATCAACAAATGATGAATAATTTATTGCTATTCTGTGAATATTATGTAATCAATAAAAAAGCAACTGTAGTCTGATTGTGAGTATTTTAAAATGTAATATAATCTAATTACAAGTACAAACATTTTTGGAATGGATTAAAAGTACTTAATTTTTGGAATCTGATTACGTAATCCAGATTGCATGTAATCAGTCATCTACCCAGCACTGTTTATGTGTATACTGGAATATACAGTCAGAGATCTCAATATGAGCTCGTAGCTCTTTAATCTTACTCTCTCATTTGTTTCTGTTTTCACTTCTCCAAAGGAATTTCAGGACAAACTTCTGAGACTGTATTAGGAACACCGTGAGCCATAAGACGGCAGTGAGATGCTCCTCTGGGCCTCCATTAGTATCCCAGCAGCCTCTCTGTCAGATATATATCTGTCTGCTGGTGTTTCAGGTCAGTGAACATCAGCAGTAAGCATTCCTGTGAGATTAATAACATATTGTAGATGATCAGACCAAACCTCCCACTCCACACTCACTCATGACAAGAGCTGGATTTACACTGCAGGGGACTCGATCTAACCGACCCATAATGCAGAACATGATCAAGAACAGCTCACAGAACATCCATCTCATATTAATGCACACATAATTACAGCATGCTCTTGGTGCACTGAGCAGATGATATTTGCATTTGTGGTGGAGAAAGCACATTTTATTCATTTCACATGAATGAAATCTAATTAATTTTCCAAAATGCCAAGATCTCAATATAAACATTTTTCACAAATATTTTGAAGGTTTGCACTCTTACTCAGGGTTCTTGTATATATAGTACATAAAAAAAAATATAAAAAAATAATTAAAACGTTTTGTATCAGCATTTAAATTTCTCATTTTAATTTAGTTTAGCTTAATGTACTAAAATAATTAAAACCAAACTGGTATAATATAATTTTATAATTAATAAAAACTAAAAACTAAAAAAAAAAAAACTACAAAACAAAAATTACTAAACCTTTTACTAAAAATAAAATGAAATCAGAAAATATACAAATAAAATCAAATTCAAAATATTAGATTAATAATTATAAATAGAATAAGAAAATAAATTATAATAGTATCTCGATACAAAAAAAAAAAAAAACGTAAAGCTCTCTCTATATAATAATTCTCTCATTTGTGTCTAGATTTATTAGAAACTTTGATCATTTAACAAAATACAAGGCATCTAAATAGTGATGAAAGAGCAGGAGCGTTTCCCTGAGGCTGTTTGAGTCCTGCTTGTAGCCAATCAGATCGCTCCGTCTCTTGATGTGTGAAAACCAGTGTTATTAATTATTCATGCAGACCAAAGGGTGGCATTTTGTCTCTGTGTGTTTGGTTGACTGAGTTATGAGGATTGTTTGTGTTTGAGTATGGCACAGAACAGCATTCTGGGAACTCTGAAGTAAAAAAACACATTTAGAGTGTTGTCTCAGACTATGTAAAAAAAAAAAAAAACAACTGCAGGAGTCCACCATCTACTTTTCTAAACTTTTTTTTTTTTTTAAGAATATTTCTATATATTTATTTACATTGTATTTATATAGGCATATATTTTTATATTTTCTGTTTTCATTTTAATTTTAGTTAAAGTTTTAGTAATTTCGTTGTATTTTTAA